>JAUMJM010000062.1:22822500-23027841 GCA_033558235.1 Neomorphus geoffroyi
TATACTTGTGTACAATTAGGAAGTGTTTTCCCTAATAATGAAGAAAACTATCTAGCTGTACTTGGAATAGTTAAATACAGAATTTAATTTACACAGTCAGTCAGTATGAATGTTGGCAATCACCAAAAGGTCAAGTTTGGCAGTGGGATTCCTTTTAATGAATTGGGAGAAACTATTTGGTTTTCAGTTCAGTATGACAGCATGATTTGATTTGAACAGATTTAACTTCTCTGTTCTTTACAGCATCTCCTTCTTTGAGCTTTGCGTGCACATTTGCTATACATGGGAGGAGGGAATAACTGTTTCCTAACTGATCATAACTATGAAAAATATCTTAAATGGTTGAAAGACCATTTTCTGACTCAGATCATTTTGACTAAAACAGGTTCAGGACCTGTTGTGTGAACAGGCATGCTAGCAGATCTGATCACATGATATTCTTTTCTAGATGATGACCCTAACTTCCCTTCAGGGAATGAATGACCAAAGCTCCACTTAAACCAAAGTTACAGGCATTGCTTTGAATCTATAGTATATACAATAAATCAGTAGGAATCAGTACAGTTCAGAGGTTTTTATTTTTTGGGATATTCCCATGAACAAGAAGCGCTTAGGGGATGTCAGCTAGCTTTTGGAATCAAACACAGAGTAGCATTAGCCAAAATGGATCAGGCAGGTGTCTGAATAAGAGAGTTGGCTTTTGAGGGACATAAAGGAAAAAGCTTGAGGACACATCAGTGTAGCCATGCTCATTTATTGAATGAAAGGTGCCGTTATGAGCACTGGGTTTTTTGAATTATTCTTATCAAACACTTCACTAATTCTAGGCTTAGTCTAGGTTTCTTTTCAAGATATTGCTGGTCATTCAGGAGCAGCAGTACTTTATAGGTGTACATTTACTTCTAATACACTTAAAGACAAAAATATCTTGTTGTCCTTCTGTTCACAGTTTATATAAACTTTTAGAACTGGAACAGACTCCTAGACCTGTTTCAGCTTCTTCTTGCAGGCAGTTAGTTACATTTACTGACTTAAGGGATTTCATCTGTCAGTTGGTTAGGCCTTTTTGCATCCACACTGGCAAACTTTCCTGTTATTTAGAAACCTTTTCCCACCTAAAGTATTAGGATTTGTTGGAACTGGTTAAACTACTAAGTAAAAACATTATCAGCAATTGCCAGCAGCATTTTTAGGGGAGCAAACATTATGGAGGATTTATCATTGAGTACTATATGTGGATATGAATAAACAGAAATATTCAAATATAATTAAAAACAAGACATGATCTGGATTACCAAAAAAATGTATTGAGGTAACAAGACTTGTAAAACTGGATTTTAAAAATTGCTAGAAATTAATTCTACAGAGTATTCTTAGAGTGACAGAAGCATTTGACTGCATAGTGAATTTGATTGTTCTGTATGGATTATCCTATATATCTGATTTTCTGTACATACTCCTTTTTAGTCATGATTATCTGTTTTTTCTCCTGTGAAATCATTTATGTTGTTTATGTCAGCCTGGTCTGACTTGCACATAAATAAATTCATTTGAATTAGTTTCTCTATTTTCTTGCCAGTCTTCATACAAATTCTCTCCTTCTAAAATAAGATGTGTTAACCATGGGGACAGCAATAAGATAATAAAGGTGAGATGAAAACCAGTTATTCTGTTCGAAACAGGGAACAGTGGCAGGTTTATGTTACTCTAGCTATTGCTGTTTTCTTGTTTTGGTTTGTTTTTTTACAGTGATCTATTCTGTCAGTGATCTATTCCTTGTACTTAAAACTTTGTTTAGAAGCTATAAATTCTGCCACCGCTTTGTGGAATAATATTCTCTATCAGTGTTGCTTCGTATCTGCTGACATCTTCAAGCCAGTTTTTTAGACTTAATTGTCCTTGTTACATGATAAATCATGTTGACTTCAAAGGTATTAAGTATTGTCTAGGATGTCCAGGTGAGTTAACTGATTAATATAACATTTCCAATTTACTGGAAGTGTAGTTCAAGCTTTGCGTTTTTCTCTGAGTTTAATGAAACTTACTGAATAGATAGTGTGTTATGAAGAGAACTGACATCATCAATCCTGCAGTATACTCAATAATATCCTGTAGTATCCTGTAAGTATGCTGGTGAAAGCAAAACAGAAGGTAATTTTTTGAGGTTTGTCTTGTTTAAATGTGCTATAGAGTCAAAGAAGGTGCCTCCAAAGACATGTTTTTCAAAAGCCATTCTCCCCCTCTTCGTCCTCAGCATTCATTTGAAGAATTATTCAGTTTTGGCCTACTCTGATTGCAAACCTGCCTGGTCTTTTTCTTCAGTTAAAACCTTCAAATTAAAGCCTTCTATGTTTTACTTATCAGCCAACTTCCTGTGGTCAGGCCATTTGTTAATGTTACTACAGAATTATTTCTGCACCACCTGTTAAACCCTATTTCATGTTTGAGTCCAGCTACCTTTGCTTGTGATTTTTACTGTGCTTTGTTTGGATACTGAAGAATTTGGTGCCAGCACCTGGTGCACACTATCTTTCTCACATCAGCAGTGTTTGTGCAGCTGCCCCAGGAAGCTGTATTTGAACCTTCCAGGTTCCCTTGTGCAGAATGGGGTTTCCATAAACCTCCACTTCTGCAGCCTACTGTCAGGGTTTTATGTTGTTGGTGATGAAGAAGACAGAGCTAGTAGATTAAACAGAAAGTATTTGTAACTCAATACCTTGATGATTAAATGGCCCTGTCCTTTTTCTTTAAGAAAAAATATAGAAATTACAGTGTTGGAGAACTAAAAATATTAAGGATTGATTGGGTTTTGTTTGGTTGTTTTTTAAAGGTTAGGGAGAGTCTGTTATGGGTTGCACCTTACAAAGTATCCAAGAGTCAGGGGAGTTTTTTCATAGATTTCAATGTTCTCAGATTTCTTTTGCTTGATTCAAAATTTCTTTCAGTTCTCAGAGAGCATTTATTTTAATGAATCTACAAATATGAGAAAAGGTATAGTGTTTGGACACTTTTAAAGAAACATTTTTTCCATAAGCTTTATGCTAACTAGAAATCTTTTTCTAACATTAAACTATTTAATTTCTTAAAATTTTAATTGAAACCATTTTTTGTTGTGTTTCAGTGCTCATAGACATTATCCTTTAGTTCGCTTAGTTTTTGTTACAGTAATATGTATTTGCCTATGCAGTGATTCTCGCTGATGCTTAGGCTTATCTTCTCTGTATCAGCTTGTTACATCTACTCTCAGTTTTACCAAGACTTTTATCTATAAATCTTGTACTAATCTATATGGAAAAGCAAGGACTGACAGATAATACCCAAGCCAGGGTGATGTATTAATCTTTAGTTCTTTGCCTCCTCTCTTACAGGGCTTTGATGGATGAGTCTTTGAAGTAAGGTGTAACTACCTTCCAGCTGCAATTACTTCTGATATGTGTTTACTGCAGATTACTGTAATTATTGTATTATTGCCCTTTTAGTACCACAATTGAAGAAAATACCCACTCCAAACTGCAGTCACTCCAGATTGCACTGGGGCGTTGAGGTCTGTGCTCCCTTGTACACGAGCAGTAACTTCAGGCAGAGTGGTGCAATGAGCAGCTGAGGATAACATCTGAGGCTGCCCCAGCAGAGCTTATAAATTCAAAACACATAATAAAGACGTATTATTTTTTATTATGCTTCTAGTAAAATTCGAGGTATTGTACTCTGTTATTTTGAACATATACATTTTAGGGGCAACTATATGTTGTTTTTTAATATCCGTATACTTTGGCTTGATTCCTTTGAATTTTTCTGTGATCCTTTTGTCATTATAGCTGTGGCTTTCACTGCCGAATTGTGATTCTTGTCATTGTGGTAGCAGAAAAAGAATTTGCATATGCAAATTCATAATCTCAGTGGGGATCTGGCAGAATTAAAATGTGTTTTTAAAACGTATTCTTAGTATTGTGTTTTTAAAATGTATGGAAATGTCAAGTTTGTGTTTTAAAGTTCAACAGCTTTTGAGAGAAAAGACTGCAACTCATGTTGTCTGTGGCAGCCTCTGAAAATTATCAAAATTGCTAACTGATGTCTTCATGGGAAAAAAATACAGGAATTGATTACAGTTCATCAGTATGCTTCTGGATTTCAGAAATTTGGGAATAAACTGGACTATATACAATTCTAAAAAAATATCTTCACTGTTCAGTTTAAGATTCTAGCACGTTTTTTTAAACAGCTGAACAGAAATTCACTTTTATACCTGCCTGGGACAATAGCTCTGAATTAGCACTAGCGCTGCAGTGTGGAGCTGGCACAGGAAATGCCGTCTATATGAGTTAATTTAAAATAGTGGTTTTGACGTGATGTTGATAACTCCGAGACCTCTGGTGCTTACTTTGGTATTGAACTGTTAACACCTTGGCTTCCTGAGTCCCAGTTTAGACTAACTGTATGGAAGAGGCAAGGCCTGCTTTCAGCTGGGGGTTGGGCAACACCTCCAGAGGCTGCTTTCTGTCCAGATTTTTTTATTTCATGAGACTGCATCGTACATACTGCTGCAGAGGATTAATAAAGGCACAGAGGGAGATGTAAGTAATTCTTCTGTAATTCCTATAGTTTGGTTCTTGCAAACTTAACTTTCATCTTGTTGAGCTTTGACAGATACTTAGAAGGAATTTAAGTAAAGAATTTATACGAAGTAACTTGACTGCTCCTGTCCTTGGTTTCTGTTGCCTACTCTGTACCAGCAAAAGCAGGCTTATGTTTTAATTGTGTGAAATGCTAAAGCCAAAGATGTTCCTAGGAGGTCTGCACTTTCTTTCAACCAGCTACATGCGTCATCAACCAAGCTGATGGCTCTCTCAGGTAATGGGTCTTATTTGAAGGATTTTTGCAGAAATTTTACATGTGTCTATATATTTTAAAACAAGGTTAACCTCTGTAAAGGAGCTAAGACCTGTTGTCTTTTAAAGAGAATTAATAGCTGGGGGTGTTATCAGGACAATTAAGTCAAATAATTTGGAATTTTTTCCAATGTTCAAGACCTGTTTGGCCGAGGCTTTGAGTAACCTGATCCAGGGGAGCCCATGGCAGGGGGACTGGAACTGGATCGTCTTTTAAGGTCCCTTCTGATCCAAAACATTCTGTGATTCTATGGTCCTTAAGATATATCTTTATCAAACCTGATCTTGGAGGTATTGCTGTGCGTGGAATTTCTTTCTGCTCTCCAGCAAAAGGATCACCCAAAATACAACCCAAATCTGTCTGGAAACCGTTTCCAACATCTTAAATAACACCACGACTATTTAAGTTTTCTGGGTTTCTTTGGGGGGGGGGGGATGGGAGAGTTTGGTTGGCGAGTTGGTTGGTTTGGGCTTTTTCCTGGTTATGCGTTCATTTTATGCGCACCTGCAAGATCCATATGTATTACTAGTGTTACTATGAACAATGCTTCTGGTGTCTCCGCCTTTCCCTACCCCTGATTTGCTGTACGTTTCCCTTTCTTCCTACCCTCTTTTTAAAACACACCTTAATGCATAGCTCTTCTTCCCCTCCCTATCTTAAATAAGCTTCAATTGGTCTTCAAGTTGTACCTTTCCTCTGAGTCTACATCAGCAAGCTGTACAGTTTTCACTAAAGCATTCTGGGAACCGGCGTATGGAATTAGCCGAGTTCTTCTCACATGGGGAGTGCCTGGTCAGTCTTTCATTTATTACTGCTCTATAAGCAACACTCTCATGCTTTTGCAGAAGCTTTTCTGTTGCCGTGGCCGCAGCAGGATCTCCTGTGGCAGGAGGCACTGCCAACATGATCCTGGGGCTCTGCAGGCGCTTGGCCAATGGTGTGTCATCTGGGAGAGGGAAAGGCACCAGGAGAAGGGGGAGAAAGAAGACCCGGGGGACTGGGTCAGGGAAATAGCAATTTCTTTCCTTTGTTGTCAATTAATGGCAGCGGGAGCCCTGCTAGTGTGGTGGCTGCTTGTTGGAGTGGGAAGAGTCCTGGTGGCTGTCTGCTCTCCTATTCGGGGTGCTCCAGTGTCTCCTGGGCAAGCGGTCTCTGTCTCGGCTGGGAGCCAAGGGACTGTGTCTGCAGCCCTGGGCAGATTCACCTGCTGCCACCACCTCCCCTGGCTCCTCCAAGCATGGCTTCTGTTCTGCAGGGATAGGTGCGGATGGTGGGCAACCGGGACCTCAGTGAAAGATGGCCTCCAACGTGCCAGGCTTTTCCTCAATGCTGAAGCCTGCAGGGCTGCTGGAGGAGGCCTGGCTGGAGCTGGGAGTCCCTTCTGTGGAACTGAAGGAGAGCTGTTCCTGTCCACAGAGCTGTCCTCCTCCTCCCCCACAGCATCAGAGTGCGTCAGCCTATGGGCCTCCTCACTGCACTGGCACACAACGATGTTGATGTGGCCATGGATCAGCTCTTGTGTGTGTAGAGAGAATATGTTCTGCAGCATCCGGACCATGGCCTCCTCATCCGGACCATAGAAGCAGAGGCTGCACAGGATGGTAGTTCCTACATGCCTTGCTGTCCACCAATGGGGCCCATATATTGCCAACAGCTCGTGACGCAGCCAAGGCAGCATGAGATTGAGGAGATGCCGATGCCTTTGGAAAAATTCTGCCCAGCGTTTGAGCAGGAGACCACCCACAGGTTCTCACTCCACAGGTCTCTCTTCAGACAGAGATAGGGTCTCCTCTGGAGAGGATGAAGCTGGAGAGGGGGAACTGTTTTCAACAGGGTGGCCAGGAGATCTTCCTGCCTGGCTGCTGGCTTCTGGCAACATTTTGGGATCTACGAAGCCAACCTCTAGGAAGTCGTTCTCTTCTCACATAGAAAACCAGACAGACCATCTGCCCTCTGCAGAGTGGGCAGCATGATTTCTCGCATGCCCAGCGCATGCTGCAGCCCAGGCAGAACTGGTGAAAGCAGGGCATCACATACGACACACCATCTCGAGCATCAGAGCAGACGAGGCAGGTCCACTGTGGCTCCAGGGTCATGTTTGTTCTCTGCAGTAGGTTGGGGAGCACTGAGGATGAGGAGCTGCTCCCTGTTGCTGGCACAGGTGCTGCCAAAGGCTGTCACGTGCTGCCAAGTGGACAGAAGCCATGACCCCTTGCTGTTCCCGAGAAGGACAAACTCGGGGGGGGGGGGGGGGGGAGGGCATTGCCTGCCCCATGGCCACGGCAGGGGGACGTTTCTCTGCACAGCTCGCCCCTGCTTCCGCAGTGGTGGTAACTGACCCCCTGACTGAGAGCTGCTGACAGCAGACCCCAAAGCACCCTGCAGCTCCAGGAGAAGCCTGGATGTGAGGTCACGATCCACCACTCCATGATGCCACAAACAGCTGCCTGTCCCTGCAAGTGCATCAGCCTCAGCCCAGGTGGGGGTGGGGCCAGCACCAAAGGGGTTTTCCTGGTCCAAAGCAGCATTATTTGTTTCCAGATCTTCATGAGAGAGATCAAAGTTTTGTCTGAAGTCCAGAACTCAATTTTAGGGTCTCAAGTGTCACTTAAGGGCCCAAAGCCTCACTGTTGTTCTCCAGAGCCTCATTTTAGAGCTCCAGCCCCAGCAGGTAGACTCTTGCTGGAGGTGCCATTCAACAAGGGAGAGAGGTTTGGGTCTAATTGACCATATTCAGCCATTGTCATCTTCCATAATCTGGAGCTGCCAGAGGGTGACAATCCCCGGTGAGCAGGGCCACCGGTGGGTACTCCAGCTTCCAGCGCAACAGGGATCCAAAGGCTCATTTTCAATGTCCAAAGCTTCGTTTTTAGGGCCTAACCCCTCATTTTTAGAGTCAAAATCTCTATATTTGGTCTGAAGCTACAGTTTGAGGGTCAAAAATGTCACTTACTGGGTTGAAATGTCTCTTTTTAGGGCCCAAAGCTTTTCTTTAACTGTCCAAACCTAATTCATAGGGCCCAAAATCTCGCTTTCACTTTCCAAAGCCATTCTGTGTTTCAAAGCCTCATTTTTAGGACCAGAGCCTCATTTACAGGGCCCAAAGCCACATCCTTTATTTCTGAGGCCTAATTTCGGGTTCAAATCCTCATTTTAGGGTTCAAAGCTGTATTTTTAGGGTCTAAGCTCCCAGTTTTAGGGAGCCCCCTGCCCCAGCCTCTGGTCTCACTCATGAGCTTAAATTACAATAAGCCAGAGAGGAAACTCCCATTGAGTTACCACAGTGCTGGATGGAAGGGCTGGAGGGGGGGGCTAAAGGCACAACCCTGTCTCTGACAGCCTGTCCCACTAGCAAGATTGTTGTCGTGTGTGGTACACCATCAGCCTTGCTTGCCACTGGCCTGACCTGCAAAAGGGAAAGCAGCAGCCACGTCCACGGCTCTGGGACAGAGAGAGACCACCAGGTCTGGAGCGAACCAGGCCAGGCTCCTGCAGCCAGGAAAGAGGAAGCACTGGGGCAGCAGATCTGTAAGATGCTTGCACTGCTTGGCAGGCACTGGCATCAAACATTAAGCTTTGCAATAATAAATTCACTAGCTCAAAGAAGCAACCTTCTCTGTATCAATAAGGCTATGGCCAAAACCTGAAAGTAAAGAAGAAGATCCAGGACATGATCTTTTTCCTCTGTCCAGGAACTGTCTACAATAGGAGTAACTCCACTTCAAGCAGGATTTTGACAACAACCCACCTGAAAGACAACAAAGGAATCCAACGAGGAACAAGGAGATCCTGACCCCCAAAATTACTACTGGACCGAACTATGACATCAGGAGGTGCATAAATTGCCTGTAAGGATATAATTGCCCAGAGATTTCTTGGTTCATGTTGATTTCTCTCCCCAGAGTCAACCATGTTGCTGTATACTTCTATTCAATTATTTAGTTTATAAAATCTGATGCCTACAAGTCTGCTTTGTGAAACATTGGATTTTAACTTTAGCACATAACTAAGGCCAGACATCCACACAGCAGAGTGCATTGGAAAACGTATTTCACTTTAGGAACGGCTTTAATTCAGAAGGACCCCCAGTATATTTATCTGTAAGCATATCAAAAAGACTCCATTATCTTGACTTCTTTGTTTAAAAAATCATTCCTGGAATGGAAGCCTTGTGGTTTTCCACAGGACATAAAAGTACAAACAACATGAGAAACAAATGCTATCTTCCCACTTGAAATTCTGTTCTTTTATTGCCTTTTTTAAATTAGCCTAGACTGGTTGCAGGCATTGCATAACTGCTCCAGAGAAACTACGGGCTGGCTTCTGTCTGTAGCTTGTCTATTCCCCAGCAGCAATTAACCACTAAGCTATTTATGATTAGCTACCTGGGAAACGATGAACTTGCAGCAAATAAATTCATTGCACTGATATCCCTGAAGTTCTTATGAGGATTGAGTTAGTTATCTGTGGTCTTATTTGCACATTGGACTTCTCCAAATATTAAGGCAAATAAAGTAAGTCAATGTGAGCCAGGTAGCATTTTAAGCACCAAGTATCTATCAAAAGTAAAATAGATTTGCTGTAATTCTCCTCCAAGGAGCTTACAGCCCTAAAAGAACAGGTATACAATTTCACTTCAGCTTGCAGCCACCGGACAAATTATAGAAATGTGAATTTGTTATACAAAATAGAAAACTGCATTGACTGCATTTTACAATAATTTTTATAATTATCCCTCCCAAAATAGTTACATTTTTAAAATTTTTACTATTTCACACAGCTTTGATGACTTTACTCATAATGGTGTGCATTATCAACTTGAAAACCATTTATGACATCTTATGGTGCACAACTGGCTTTGGAAAAGTTGACTGTTTTGGTTCTTTCATAGAGTCTTCTTTGCCACATCTGCTCCTTCTTCGTCTTTGCTCTCACTGAATATCTTTCTCATTTGCTAGCAACCTTTTTAAAATGTGTGATATCTCCTGCCTGTTTTCTATAGTCTTTGCTCTGCCCATAAAGTTTTTCCAGTTCATTTTGCGCAGCCTTGATGACTGTTTTTTTGGTGTTGCCTTGTAAAGCTTTTCTGTAAATGGACAGATTAATTGAGTTGTGCTGAGC
This sequence comes from Neomorphus geoffroyi, assembly GCA_033558235.1. Classification (NCBI taxonomy): domain Eukaryota; kingdom Metazoa; phylum Chordata; class Aves; order Cuculiformes; family Neomorphidae; genus Neomorphus; species Neomorphus geoffroyi. The sequence continues at coordinate 22,832,512 of JAUMJM010000062.1, forward strand.
TCCCTGCCTTGCAGGCATGGTGAACCACCCAGTTCCCACTTCTGATGACACAAGCAGCCTTGCCAAGAGCCAATTAACACACACTGATTGACTTAGTCCCACCCTGCCAAGAGGCACCAAAAAGTACCTGAGGGATGTATTGACAGGCCTAGACCTTTTTTTTCTGGCAAAATAACTGCTAACTCAAGTTTCAATTGTTACGTCATATATATATACATATATAGGATCATTGTTAACCAGTTATAATCTAGTGTTAACACAGCAGGTGGATGTATCCAAATTTGTTTTTATCTGTCACAGGAACAATGGCAAAGCATAGCCATCACCGGTGAGAAAAAAGCCCTGAGGCCCAAAGGATAGGTTTTCTACATTGATGCTTGAATTAGCAAATACAAACTTTTGATTTTAAAATCTCAACGGCAAATAAAAAACAGAGTATCAGGTCAAGGACATTTATGACTATTTTTCCCTGAGTGCAAAACCCTTGATGCACTACATGTTTTCTGCAGCTTCTTGCTTAACTGCTAGGTTTCCATACTCCTAGAATTTTGATTGCACAAAGGAGGACACAGTTGAAAGACTCAGTGCCTTGTTCCCTACAAAGGCTGAGCAGAATCTGTACAGGCACATTCCCTTCTCTCAGTCATTTGGAAAGCCTAACCCAAGACATGGCACTGCTGAGACAGCTTGTCAGGAGGGATTTTGTACTCTGAGTGTAGATGTGGCTACTTTCTTTTCAAAGGTAATCACTGATTTTTCTGTAAAAGTGAATTGCACACAAATTTGGAAGACCCAAGCCATCATCTCTCAGAACAAACCTCTGAGATGTAAGATAGGGACTTCAGTGGTGGCAAACAGTGACAGTTGTCCTCGCCTCTGTTGAAGTTAGGTCGCTGCAAGAGTGGTTATAAAAGCAATAGCCAAGTAAGAAAGGGAGACACAGCACAGGAGAGGGTGTTCACTGGGAAGCTTCCACAGGGAAAGTCAGGAGGAAGAAGTTATGTTACCTCCTGTATTCACAGATGGACTAACATACAGAGACAGCTCTGGGGTACAGATGCGATACTCATCTGTGTGCTGGACCACCAAACACCTTCCTAAATAAACCTACATACACAAGCACAGTCTAATACCTAGGAAGAAAACTTCTGTTCCTAACAAACATTCTGAACCCCAGTACTCCTCTGCTCACACACGATTTCCAGAGTCTCAGCATTTCTTTCCCTTGCTTGCCCACACTTCAAACAGGTAAATTGTCATCTTTCTGTGTCTGGGACAGCAAATGCAGTAACAATGTGGTTTTTAAATATGTTCACCTTAGCAACAGCCTAAGCTAGGCAGAACTTTAAAAGCTACTACAACTTCTTATGGGATTTTTATGGTTTGCCTTTCCTCACAGACCAATCACTCCTGTTCTAGGCATCTGTATTAGGTTCTTTCCACTGGGCATATTGGTATGAGTGTGTTCAAGTGGATGCATGCAGGTTAGCTCCATTTTTTCAATAGAAGCTCTCTCGTTCTTAATCTCATATACCCTCAAACTGCTTCCCCTCCATTGTCATTTGCCTGACTTCCAAGGAAACAAAGCCATGTCCAGCTTGCAATTATACTAAGATAAATATCAAAGTGAGCACCGGTTGGACTATTTAAAGTGTCACATTTCTCTGTATTTTGACTTGAGGTGTTTACTTACCAGAGAGAAACTAATTCCAGTAACCAGTGAATTTGAACTTGTTCAATGCCACCATGTGGAACAGAAGAAATTTAGGAAAGGTTCATCTCTTGGTCTTTGCTCAGGTCAAACAGGTCAGCACGGCTGTGAGGTCAAGGGGGGACTTCAGGAAAAGAAGGACAGAAGAGAAATAATACGTTCCAACATTAACTAGCAGCTCCATTTGGTATCCAAAGAGCCCTATGCTAGGCTCCTATGTCACCTGCAAGATCCTCCCTGGCATGAGTACTGCCCAACACGAGATGGAAGGAAAAACGAAGTTGCAGGTTATCTGGGGCTAACCCATAAAGTTTGGCAAATCAGGACACAACTTGGATGCATCTCATTGCTATGCTCAAAGGAAAGTATTACCAGCAGTCATTGCGGCAGCAGTGGCCTGCAGAAGCTATACAGTAGTAGTCATTTTGTCTCTGAGTAACTGATGATAGAGGCACCCCAGTGTTTTTTTCCTGCTTATGTGCATAGCAAGACAAACATGGGTTTGGTCTTCCTACTGAAGACCATGCAATGACATCAACTCTTGCTCTGCTGTTGAAGCAGCACTTGTTAGAAGCACAGTTAGACCCTCAGAGCCTACACATACTCCAGCCATGTTTAACTCACCCCTAAGCACAAGGAAGCATAGGAGGTACTCATGGCTATATAGCAATAATCATGTTAACATGACTTTGGCATCTACTTATTCTACTGACACTAATAACACCTCCATCTCCACAGATACATAGTGACCAGATGGAGGGAAATCTCATCCTCACCCCTCACAAGTCAGAAACTTACAATGCTGCCCAGTTTACTGGGTTTGAGTGTCCTTACCATCATTAGGACTCCTGGCAATGTGCAAATTCTGTGCGTTAAAGCATTTGTATTACAAGAAAGATAAAACAACTTTGTCCCCAAGGTTTGGGAAAATATTTCAACATATTTTCACATTTGCAAAGAGAGATCACGTGTGCTCTAACTATAGACTATATATTAACTGTGTAAGTCAAGAACTAATACAAGGTAAACTAACAGAGCTTATGCTTTGCCTACTGTGATCTGTCTCCTTTGATGGCTGATCAGCTATGTGTCAACTCACTATGCTGGAGAGAGTCATACTCTCATCCTCCCCTCCTCTGCTCCCCTCCACATATTCATCCTACATCCAAGGACCGTGCTTGCCCCACCTGAACAAGAACCTGATGCAACTTTTGTCATAACTAAGACACAGCCTATCTATTACCCCATCACCTGCATCCTTCTCTGAAAATGAAAGTCTTGACACTGATTACATCCTTGTAGTGCTTCATACAAGTCATCCAGCACACTTGAACCCATCTGGCAACTTTACCAGCACACAAGGCACTTAGCATCTCTCTCACATTGCTTCAAATCACACAAGTGAGACTAAGAAGTTACCAATGACAATCTCACTAAAGATGCATCAGTCATTTGGTTCTTTTGAATTGTTCCAGTGAATGAGGACAATGTTAACTGTCAGTTTTTGAAGGAGTCATTTAATACTACTCTTGAGATTCAAACTTGCACCAATTCAAGCAGTGGCAGAGGTGGAACTGAAACCATAAAGCATTTACATATTTTTGCTTAGTGCACGATGAATAAACACTCTGAAATTCACACTTTGCTTAACCAAAATCTAGCAGAAACCATAATCATGATGAGATCCAAAACAAAGCTGGCAGAACAGTGGATTTTGTTAGTGGTAGTATCAGTATCTGTCCTTTCCTGTTCTGAGTGGAAAGTGCCCATCCAAGAGAACATCAAGCCTTGCAACCTCCCAGGCTTTATCAGCTGATGATCCACAGCTGTGCATTTGCCAAACTCTCTGAAATTGTGACATAGAAAAAAAACTATAATAACTGGACCCTAGTTCTGTCACAGTGTGAGCTTTCAAGGCAGCTGGGAGTTTGATAAACACCAGTGTTGGCCAGGTTTTGTAACTGAACAGCTGCTGATCCATGGAGCCTTTGGCTCTGCTGCTGCTCTTCTGCCTTCCTCTCATATGCTTTTCCTGCTTGCAGCTTTCCAAAGTTTCTTTCACACAATGAAGTGTTTCTTGGCTGCAGTTTAAATGGGCAAAACACACTATTTTAAGGCAGTTTTTCATTAATGCATCCTAATATTGCAAGCAGAAATTAAAGCATAAAATGACACAGGAAAAAAAATTCCAGGAAGTGTGAACGTGTCTTTTCATCTCTTCATCACAATATATGAAGTCTGACACAAAACCCCCTCAGACTAGTGCTACAGCTTGAGGACCAAGAGTGGGAGGGGAAGACAAAGAGATGGTTATAGAACGTGTTCTAACCTGTCACAGTGAGAGAAGGCTCAACTCAGTCGCTTCACCCAGTGCAAGTGGGCGTATGTTCAATAGACTTTTTCTTACCCTCAGTCGGAAAATGTGTGTGCCAGCCCACAACATTTTTCCTGTGAAACAGTTTTTAGCTAATAACAATATCGCTGTGCTTGAGCACCCACCTTGTTCGCCAGACCTGACTCCCTCTTCCCAAAGATCAAGTCGTCACCTGAAGGTACCCATTTTTTGTCGGTAGAAGTTGTGAAATCAAAACCGACAGAGATCCTCAACAGCCTTTCAGAAAATGATCTGTGGAATTGCGCGCACGGCGTGCAGTTCTCCAGAGCGACCGCATGGAGGAGCTGTGGCCCCGCGGCCTTGCAGGGGCAGCCACTGCCCGCCCCGAAAGCGGGTGGTGGCAGAGTCCAACCCGTGTCTGGTTTTGTTGTCTAAACACTTTTAAAGATCTCAGCGTGGCAGAGAGCTTTAAGCGCACTGTGTAATAGAAGAGGATGTAGACTGACTTTCTAAATGCCTGTTTCTTATGGCAATGTATCTGACACTCCTCCTTAGGATCTCTGTCTTTTTTTTGTTGTACTGCTTCCAGGAATCTCATCAAGCTTTGCCAGATGGTAGAAAAGTGGGGGGAACTGGGCCTCCCTTCCACATCCCCAAATACCACGGTAGCATCTCGTTTTGTGCACATCAGTTCCGATGAAATATGTGGATGGTGTATTCCAGTCTGACTTCCAATAGAGACTTTGGATTTAGCAGGGGAAGTCGTGGGCCCCTGTAACAGTGTCCACACCAGGGAAACTGCAGGGAGATGCCAAGCAAAGAGCTGGGCTGCAGACAAACTTCAAAACCAAAGAAAAGTGACAGCTATGTCCACGTAAATCAAGGCTCTCTGTTCTAGTGGAGCAATAAAAATTTGCCACCCCAACAGTTCCGGTGTTTCAGCCCCTTTCACCAGGGCTCTCCCTGAAGCAGCTCTGCCAGAGCCAGCAGAGTGGAAATCAGAGTTATACTCCTCAGCTGAAGAATATTGCAACTAGGAAAAGACTGCACGGTAAGTTTATGCCACGTGTAATCCTGCGTCAGCCAGGAGTAACGGGGACCCATCTCTGGTGGCTTGGCTTGGCTCTGGTTGCTGAAATGTTATTCCTTTATTTGTAACTTCATTTGCTTCTTGAGGACTTCAGTCCCTATAGTACTTGCTGTGAGCTTACAAGGCTCACAGCTGAAATTCAGGCAATAGCTTTATCTCCTGGAGGCTCAGGTGGGGATGGCAATCTGACAGTGTGGGTTGACTCTGGCAAGAGGGATTTCCCTAATTTCCATAGGGCTGCTCATGGTGTAGCTCATCTTCAGTACTCCAATGCCTTGGAAGAGCAGCAAGGCCCAGTTTGAGCTCTAGTTATGTTTCTATGCAGGATTTTTAAAGGATTGCCTTTATCCTTGCAAGCAATGCCAGTTTGGCAGCCAGCATTTCTGCAGAGGGGTACGCGTCTCCTCCCAACTCTGTTTTCTGAGAAGACTTGAGCAAGGTATTGAACAGGCAGTGGAATTGCCACCTTGTGTGCGTTCTGACAACCTAGGCACCAATGGGCAGAGAAATTAGCCAGGGGCAGGAAAATCGCAGGGTTACTGCAGATGACCTCCAGCAAGCAATTTCCTAGGTATAAAAGTTTGATTTAGAACTGAACACCTGTGTCCAGCTCGCTATAAGCATAGTTATTGAGGCTATCAGGGAGCATAACATATGGACTCAGCTGAACAGTGTCGAGTTTCGTATCACATCTAATCCAGTCTAACCAGGGCTCCCCCTAAAAAGGTTGGTGCTGCTTTTCTTCTTGTTGCTCCTTGCTTGTTCCTGCTCTTTCCCACATGTTAGGTCTGACAGCAAGTCAGATGAAGGGAAGATAATTCAGCTGGCTGACTAGGTGGAAGCTAACCCTTTTGCTGGGCCAGTTTGTTTTCTTGTGGGTTGGCAAGCTGCAGAGATGTTTCACCATGTCAGTCTGGTGCCTAATAGTCCACAATAGAGGAAGCACAAGGGCAGGGAAGGGAGAGAACAAGGCTAATGGGTCTCACAGCCGCCACTCCCCCTTGTCCTGTTCCAGCACTCCCTGATAAATAGCCTCCTTCCTTTAAGTACTGGAAGGCTGCTGTAATGTCTCGCTGGAGCCTTTGCTTCTCTAGGCTGCACAATCCCAGCTCTCTCAGCCTGTCCTCATATGGGATGATCAGCCCTTTGATCATGTTCGGGGCCTCCTCTGGACTCACTGTAGCAGATCCATGTGCTTCCTGTGCTGAGGACCCCAGAATTGAATGCAGTACTCCAGGTGGGGTCTCACGAGAGTGGAGTGACAGGGGAGAATCCCCATAGTAGACTTGGTCACACTTCTCAGAAGTAGTCCAGGATACTGTTGGCTTTCTGGGCTGAAAGTGCACATTGCCAGCTCATGTTGAGCTTCTCATCCACCAGCAACCCCAAGTGCAATGTCCTGCACCTGGGTTCAGGCAATTCTGAACACGATTATAGGCCAGGCAGAGAATGAATTGAGAGCAGCCCTGAAGAGAAGGACTTGAGGCTGTGCTAATTGGAGACAGCTGCAAATACCTTTGCTGGTGCTTACTTTTCTCTAAAGTGACAGTGATTAGCCCCAGCTAGAACTGCAATGTGGTGCAGGTATGCTGGTGCTCTCCTCAGAAGCACTTAGAGGCTTGAAGTCACCTGAGACATGTCATCCTGGAGTTGCATGGTCACCACTTCTAGATTAGCCAGGATTGATCATTTCAGTAGGAGAGAACACGGTCCTTTATGCCCCTGTTTAAGGTGGGATGTGCAATTTCCACACAGAATTTTCAGCGTCTGCTTATTTCCTGGTGTCACAATCATCATCTTTATTTTTTTTTTTTCTGACTCCCATTTTTAGTCTACAGATACAATTCTGACAAGTTTTGGAAGTATTTTATGGCTTTTGCAGTGGGTTTTCTGGACTTAATAGCTAAGTTGCAGGTCCTCTGCATTCTGAGGAGATCTGTTGCTGGCATACAACGTAGTCTGGGTAGATGCAAATAGTCAGACTCAGAATAATGGAAATACTTCTCAGCCCTTCACAACTGTTTTTGCTTTCCTTAGTTTACCCAGAAGTTTTGTTGTCATCTCTGTGGAATACAACAAATTTAACAAGTATTATGGAGATGCTTGCAATTCTAGACACCATCCATGTGCTCATCTCTAATATCCCACCGCTGGATACATTCAGTGACAGGATCTGATATTCCCCTGCATTGGTAATAACTGTTGGTCTACCCTGGCTTTCATTCAGGTGTATGTATAGCCTAGAGTTGCTCAATAAATGCTTTCTTTTTTTTCCAGGGGCGTGAACCTTTTGCTTGAGATGTTGCCTTCTAACCCATCTTGATTCAACATGACTCAAGGGGGTTGCTTTGCTGCAATTCAGCACTGTACAACTATTTTTGTCTTCAGATGTAACATGGTACATATAATTCTGTTGTTACAAGTGTTAAGCAAAAGGCTTTACATTAACCTGACAGCATGTTGTCTTGGCCTGAACTTGTTTTAGCTGTGGTAATGTTTGTTTGGTAGTTGGGGGACACCTAAATTTTTCCAGCCTAGCTTAGTGAATACCATTGAGGGTAAAATGTGTCAGGGCACAGCAAGGGCTAGCTGCTCCCTGAGGCACAGGAAGCTAAGAGGACTAATAGGGTTGGCGAGAGCCTCACTAGCCCGAAAAACTGCCTTTGAACTGGGGAGCAGGGCAGACACTGAAGTGGGAGATATGGTCAGCCCAGAGTCCAGATCATCAAATCTGAACAAGGCAAATTCACAGTGACAGGACAGCTCTGAGGTCAAGTTGGGAAGTCAGTCTACAGATCAGTGTCCAGACCAATGAAGTCCATGGCTGGATGGAAGCAGTGCTGAGACTGGCACTTCTACAAGATAGCTAGGGTAGGAGCTGAAAGCCCCAGGCTGAGTTGAAATGGGGTTCAGGGCCCATGGGCAGTGACTGTAGGTGGGGATCTCAGAGAAGGCTGGTCAGGGCCAATGAGGTCTGTTTGTGCACTCACACCCTGAATAAACTTCTGCCAATAAAGACAATTGTTGCATAGTTCCTTATGTTAACTCAACTTGGGGGAGGTTGTGTTGCAAACAGTTCCAACACATATTTTTGTTGATGGAGAGGACTACTTGTGAAGGTGCAATGTTCTTCCTGCGCCGCGCTATGTACTTCTTCCTCAGTAGTATTGTGGTGGGGGGCTGATGCTAGTGTGTGCTTCCTCTGCACTTTATTTGGGAAGGAAATACATCCAAAAGATTTTATTGTTGGTTTTAAAGTTCTGCACTGTCCCTGAGAGATACCCTATGTGCAAGGGTCAAAATTTAGCTGGGAAATAATTAAAACAAAGTAGAATTTATTAAGAAAATAGCCCTAAGCAGGGCTCAGGCAACCACCCCACAACTACCACTAGCCTACTTTTGGTGGTGAAATTGGTATGCCAAGGACTCAGTGTGATATCCACTTTCTGCTTAAGGAGAGCGTACGTCCTTTTTGAGTCTTAGGACAATGAGGAGCTAAACATGAAGGCAGAGAAAGGGATAGACACTAGGAATTTAATGTACATCAGTCTTGGTCTTTTCAGGATGTTGATATTATTGTAACTGAACTAATGATAATAATCTCCTGTATTGTAGTTACGCTATGAAGACATTAATTAGACTAACTATAAATTCTGAGCTCTGCATATAATCTCTGTTCCCTTTTTCCCACTGCAAAATTTAGTTTATAACATAGGGAGAGTGTTGCACAGGTACCAGAAAGAATAGCACTGATGTTACACAACAGTCACCTTCTATGTATCTTTTATAACTGTAGTCATGTATAGGAGAGACAGCACTGTGTTGGCTAGAGGAGGACGATACACTGCCTTGCATCCTTCGGACAAGCCACCTTATCTCCTGACTTTCCTCTTTGGCTGCATCAGCTCCTCAGTGCAAAAGTTACCATTTATTTGTGTGATACGCAACATCAGTCAGTTCTCTTTGAACTCCATTATGTCCTCTGGAGGAGTGAGGGTTTGTATGTGTTCACCTATGTTCAGAGCTTGTTCAATGTCTTGCTTTGAGAAAGGAGGAAAGAACATATTTATCCCTCAAATCTCAGACAGTCATTGGACTCCTAGAAGTGCCATCAGCACACAAGTTAGACAAGGACTGGGGGGCTGATTTCCACAGTGGTCTCTGCCAAAAACATACAAAAAGAAACATTGGAATAGTGCTTAGTGAACTTCTCCAAGTCTTATGCAGATGTAGAAGTTATGCCCTTTGTTGTCATCTCTGTTCACAGTGCTTGTTAGAAGAGCACATTTGGTGTGAGCTCCTATTTCTTACTTGTGTTCTCCTTAACTGAGAGCACCTACAAGGCTTTTCCTCAAATTTGTGATGGTCTAGCACATCCCAGGAAGACTGTGAATAGTGTAGATGGTTCCCTCCCATGTCAGCATGACAATTTCCTGGGGAGACTTCTGGGAAAAGCGTTCTTTTTTAAAACATTTTCCGCTGAGTGTCACAAAGATGCAGCTGAAAGCAGGGCTCTGACCTATGCTTTTTGCTTAATTTTTCTGCTCTGGTTAGCAAAGGTTTCTCAATACTTATGCACAAAGTAATGTTTGTAACATACATGCAGAGTAACCTGGAAGTTAGAAGGGGAAAACACAACTCTCTCTCACTGTCACCCCATGACTTTGGGCGGGCAAAAATATGAATGTCCAAAAGCAGGTAGAGGGCCGCAAGACTTTAGAAGACTGCAACTGGCAGGAGCTCGGCTCTGAATATGAGGAGGAAAATGTGCCTACCAGGGTGGAAGAGAAAGCTTTCAAGGCTGTGTAAGGACCAGGCAGAACCCTGTTGAGTTAGCTTTGATTGGACACCTTATGCTGGAGAACAGGGTAGTTTTGGTAACAGTGCAGCAGCAGCAGCAGATGTGTGGCCTCAGAAGTGCCATGCAGAAGTGCCCATTAGAAGTTTTGGGTCTAGCTGTAGGCAGAAACCACACTGTCTGCAACAATCAATCTGTTTTATGCTCTGTCAGCACCTCTCTTCTGCAAGACTTCAAACAGCTGCAGACCAGAAGGGAAAACATTCAAATTGTGTGGTTCAGCAGTGGTAGTACTATGTGCTACCGTTCAAAGCATATTAACCAGTGGACCTTTCACAGCATTGAATTGCACTTCATGGTACCAAACAAGTGGAGTTCAAGTATAGTCACTTGTAGCTTGGCAAGAGCAAATTCTTGACCTATGGTTTCCAGATGCTCCCAGTTGCTAGAATATTTGCATCAGCTTCTGTTTCGCAGCTGATCCAGGAGGGAATATTTATTATTTATATATTTGTCTTTAATGGGTCAATTAACTTATCATTTATCGTAATGCTTGGTAAACAGAATCCAACAGACACAGGGTTTTTGTGAATTAGAATTAAAATTTTCTTTATTAGTTCTGACAGCAAGTTTTGGAAATCTATGATGCTGCTTGTGTTAATATCAATGATGGCTTGTGGTTTGAGCTTTCAGTTCAGGTTAGATGCCAGTCAACATTAATTAATAAAAGTTTGGAAACCTGCCTCAAAAATGGAAAGGCACAGAATTTCACTTGTTTGTTCCACAGGATATGGATTGTAACTGATATTTTGTGGGGGCTGTGGAGAGTCAGAGGAAAAAACAACAACAAATTGTGAAATCTTCTAGAAAAATCAGATTGCTCTTTAAGTCCTCTGAAAAACTTTCATTGGTTCATTTGGTCTAAACGTGTCAACACACTGTACTCAATTAAAACTGTGTCTCTGTAACAAAGCTGTTTGCCACTTTGACACCAAGTATAGCCTAGTTTCCATATTAGACCTCCTGTGGCCATCATAATGAGCTCATGAAGCAACCCATTAGAAGATCTTCCAGTTAGGAACCATGCCAATAATTGAGAAGCGAAGTACTCTCCCAGCACCATGCTTGTGAAGTGGATAAAGAAAACTAAGGGCATTGGACCACTAGGCCTCTCAACATAAGGAATAAATGTGTTTCCCTCTGCCATATGATCTTCTCAACTGCTGGTCTGTATTGCTCATAATCAGTCAATAAACCAAGATTCAGAAGTAAATGCTTTGTCTTTCATTCTACCATTGCAGCAAAGCTATGGTTTGTTTCTAATCTCTTTTATATCCATCTTGTATAAGCCCTAATTAATGTTTAATTCCTTACCAAAGTCTTCCATTAGGGATTCACTTTATTTCTGGGATGCACTGGCCCATCACAACTAAGATGTATCATTTATTTGACAGTTTTATGTTTCAGTTGGAACAATTTGCAAAGCTGTCCATCAGTATCTTCCCTGCAGCTTTCCAGCCTTGCTATTTTAGTCATGAACTGCAAAACATAGAAGAGTAACAGGCCACTAAGTGATACTTTGAAACTGAAGGAATGAAGTTCAGAAAAGCCACTGGAAATATTTTGCCTAATGATTTATTGATTTTTACTTTATTTTGCAAAAGCTCAATGCTAGTGCATTAGGAGAAGAGCTGTGCTTCAGAGACATCCCCTCAGCAGTGTAGAACTTGCAATATTTTTGTGTCATGGCTTGTCATGGTTTCTGCTTGACAATGCACTGTGGAAGGCTCGTAAAAGCCTTTTTTCCTCTGAGTGTTTGGGCATCATCTGGTAGGGCAACAGCAGGAGAGAAAGGAAGAGGTGTCAACAGCTTCAGCCATTGGGCAGCTCTGCAGCCACACAGCCTTGCAAACCAGGAACAGGTCTGTGCTCTTACCCCTCCAGGACTGTTAGACAGGACAATCTCTAGCTGGCTGTGAAACAACTGTGCCTCTTCACTGTGCTACCCAAAGGTCTCTTTATATATATACTTATATACAATTCTCAGGCTTATCCCTTCCCTCACCCTACCTAGCAGACCTTTTATCTTTACAGATTTAGCTGTGGTCACAGTTGCACACAAGCCATGAAGAAATGGAGAAAATTTGTGTAACCTTCCCCTTTCACTGCCATTCTAGATGACAGTGCAGGATATTCATGCCAACATTTCATACAGCTTCACCAGGAAGCCTATTGTTCTCCTAAAAGAGCAATGACAAGTCCCAGGGCAACAGCCTCTTGCCAGCTGCTCCACCATTTTATACAGTGCTCCCTAGAGGCTTTTTGTAAGGCAAGAGGAGCCTGATAAAACACAAAGTGCACTTACGTGAAAAGGAAATTCTGAGATTTGCACCTCAGGCTTGTGTTCATGCTTAACCTGATAAAGAATGAGAGAAACAAGTCCCAAAAAGTATGTGTGCATAGTGGTACCCAGGCAAAAGCAAGAAGGACTCGTTGGGTTGCTGAAAGATTGTTGGTACACTTGCCCACAGGTTTCAGTCCCAGGAGAAAGTGTAGGTTATACTTGTGGGTAGGTAACTGGGAAAACTTCTTAGGGAAGGTTTTCACATTTGCACAGTGGTGGAGTGGATGTGCTCAAGTTAACTGTATTCATTTTCAAGGAATAGAATTCTTAAAATAATAAGTGTTAAAACTGGCAATTATTACAGTTCAAACAATATATTAAAATAGACTGTAATGTCCTTCTTCTTCAGGAAATTCCAGATGCTTCTTCCCTTTGCACAATCAGACTTTGCAATTTTACTACTGTCTGAAAATGAGCTTGTAAACTCCCGGAACTGGAGTGCAACTGCTTGTGTCCAAAAATTCAAAGCAGTTTTAGCAGCTCAACAAGACATGAGTGTTGCACACTAGTTTGGGATTTTATGGATATATGCTTCTGTACTATTACATGCTGTGATGCAGCCTAATCTAGATATCAAAGGATTAAGATTAACACAGTGCATCAGTTTCAAGTATGCCTTGCACTTTTTGAGCCTTCCCAACCTATCAGCATGATTGCTAAAAATGTATATTGCATGCACACACACTCACAATAAATATTCCCCTTATCAGAGGAACCAGTCTTCAGTTCTTGTCAATCAGAAATTGCTGCCTGCAACACAGGTTTCCTTGGAATGCTAACATCCTATATTATCAATTTTCTACACAGTAGCTTCATTTTTCTCATGGGGTACATGAGATCTGCCCTCCCTCCAAAAAAGGAGACTAGCCCTAGAACCTGGGAACCAAGAGTGGGAGGAGGGAGACAAAGGCATGGTTACAGAACATGTTCTAACCTGTCACTGTGACACAAGGCTCCACTCAATTGCTTCACTCAGTGTGAATGCATGTGTGTAAAAAAGAGACGGTTTTCTTACCTTTGGTTGGAAAATGTTGGTGTGTGCCAGCTTTGTCTGTGCAGCAGTTTTTAGTGAATGACATCACTGTGCTTGAGCACCCACCTTGTTCGCCAGACCTGGCTTCCTCTTCCCAAAGATCAAGTCGTTGCTCAAAGGAACCCATTTTTTGTCAGTGGAGGATGTGAGAGCAAAAAACCAGAAATCCTTAACAGCCTTTCAAAAAATGATCTGCAGAATTGATTTGAACATTGGCAGCACCATATGCAGCTGTGTGTTAATTTAGAAGGAAACTATTTTGAAGGTGATCATAGTTTATTTTCTTAGTTTGTTAAATAAAAAGAGTTACAGGCACAGTCTCACTTTTTTTCTGGTCAGACCTCTTATATTGCTTCTGAATTTCCATGTTACTCCTCACAGTCTCTTTCTGATTAAATGAGTGAAAAAGGATGACTTTTTTGGGAGGGGAAGGGATGCAAAGTAACAACTCTGGAATCTCTGCTTTCAAAACCATATTCTCTTCTTTGGCTTGTGTTTTGCAAACTTCAGCCATATTGATAAGAATTTCCTCAGAAACATTGGAATTTTTGGGTTAAAGGCTGAAGGATGAAACAAACAACAGAAGTGATAGAAAGAAACTGTAGAAATGATAGAATCAAAATAGAACTCAGTAATCTCTTTTTATGTGACAAGTAGTAAAGTATTCTATGGATACAGGTTACCAAAGCAGTAAAATCTAGAAATGTTTTATAGGCTGGCTCTACATTTAATTTTGCCCTCTTCCACAATTATCCATTTTCTTTTCATAAATTAGGATAACTGAAAACATTCTGAAAAAGTGGATGGTTACCCCATACAGGTGACCAAGGAAAATGAGATGTCTTCACAAAAAAATGTGTCTCTCCATTTTTGCCTTTTTTTAAACTTTGACTTTGTCTGGATTGCAAAGCTTCTAAACGTCTCTAGACTAGGGGATTTTGTTGGGTAAGCCAGCAATATTTTAGTTCCAGTTCGCTCCTCACGGGTCTAGTTAGAGGATTTGACCCTTTGTTCTTCCTTGTCAAGCTGCAGCTCATTAGCAGTGTATATTTGTTATACAAGCACTGACAGCTCTTGCCTGTCTTGGTGCTGATGTTTGACAGGGTACCAACATTCTGTGATTCCCAGTGGATCACAAGTGCCACTTTGTTTCACTTCTTGCTCTTCTTCTTGCTCTGCACATTCCAGCTCAACACATGCTTTAGAATTGAATGTGATTGTGTACTTATATTCCTCCTCATGCAGGTCATGCAGCCTGATACTCTTAATAATGTACATGCTCTGACAAAAAGAGAATCACAACTGTTAGTTACAGCACTCTTGCTGCGCAACTATGTTACTGACTACTGTCATGTTTTTCACTAATTTTTTCTTCATTAGATGTCCATATAGTTGAATCATGAGCTCAAATATAATATGTGTACCATATTGTACTTACAGTGCCTTAAGGCATGTAGCACAGAAAGCTGACATAGGACCTCCTGCACAGCCTCTAGAGGCCTGCAGAGGAATTGTCATGCTTTTACTCCCATCACCCAGTTTTCTCCTTAAAGAGAAGAAATGTTCTTGTCATCATTCATGTACGTCTGCCCTAATTACTATGCATCTGAACATCTTCCTTGTTGCTGCTTACTTTGCAAATTTTAGGGGGTCTCATGTGGTACAAGTATACAGCAAATGGAGAGTCTGTGCCAGTTGCAGAGTCTAGAGATGTAAAGGGTGAAGGACTGTTCTCCTTCCAGAGAAGATCTAAGAGGCAAAGTATTTTTATCCTGTTGTGCTAGATGAAACAAGGTGAGTAAAATCATGGGATCTGTCTGGCACTCTTCTAAGTCAAGCTCCGCAACAGCAAATCTTCTTCCACTGATGACAGAGAAGGCCTTGAAATGTAAGCCTTATTTCTGGATAGCTAAAGTTAGATGGAATTAATCCCCCATTAAGCTGTTTATCCACTTCTGCCTGAAGCAAAGATAGGAATATCTCAGCTCTCCCTAAACCTAAGAATGTATCACAAAGACAAATGGCAACAGCTCACCAAACACTCCTCTCTAATCCCAAGCCTATGCACAAAACTTGAAGCCTGTCCCCTTCAGATATTGCCTTGCTCATAGTTAATATTCAGTGGCAATACTTGTGGAACTAAAGCAGATCATGTTTTTAATTATTTTTTCCACTTCTTCGCTCTCTCACTTGCAATGCTATTGTGAGGTTGCTGTTACTCTCCTTTCTTTGTTTCAAATGCTCTTTCGGAGCACAACATTGGTTTCTGACTGTAACGACATCAGGCTTTCTCCTTACACTGTTTGGCCGGAGGCAGAAGGGGTATTGATGGCTCAGTCTGTCCTAGAAATGTCTGAGCTCATAAGGTTCACAAAACCATGCCTTAAATGAAGCGTATCTCTGTAGCTGTCAGACAGTCATTTAACAAAAGTAAAGCATTTCTACACATAGAAGAAAGTCAGTCAGCTTTGCTGATAACCTCTGTACCTCCCTCACTAATGCCAGGTTGTCCATAGAAGAAACAAACAGATACACGAACCTATCAAAAGAAAGATCCTGACACTTGGCTCGTTAACCTGAATGCAGCCCTTCGTGTTTTCAGTTACTGGGTTACTGTTCTCTAGTGAGATTGCTCCTAGCAGAGGAGCAGAGGAGCAGAGAATAGGGGGTTGAGGGTGGAGAGGGGATGTTTCTTCTTTCTACATTGCCAGAAGATTTACATTTTATTTATCATACATTTAAATGGGAATAGGCAGCCTTGAAGTGCCCTCTTTCCATGTGCAAACTTAGGCCATCCCCAAAAGGCTGGAAATCATAACTCAGGCATCTCAAAGTAACATGTTTAAAGAAAGACCACTGGGGCTTTAGTCACACTTTAGTGTCTTTGTTCTTTGTGCCTTTATAAAAGGTGATTGGTTTAAATTCTGTCAGTCCCACATCTATCTTTTTCAGTACACTTTGAGAATCAACAATTGAGTAATGAATAAAGTAAATTAAATATATTTTCAGCTAAAGTCTGGATTTTGGGCTAAGTGGTTCTGTTAGCAGAAAGATGGCACCGTTTTCTAAAGGCAAAACAGTCCTCTCCCAGTCCTTCATATAAGTGAACTGAAAATTGAAATATTTCACATAGGCATGTTGTGATGACATTTCATGGGAGATGTCACGTGGCTGTGCTTGCGCTTCTGAGGCTGCTGTATGTTACTACACTCATAGTATGCCTGTCTTCTCACTAGGAGCTCTGTCTGGGAGTTTAGGTTAGGCCAGATACTTATTTTCATCATTTTTTATTTTTTACCTGAAAGGAAATTAAAATGTCTTGAGAAAATGTGCGTGATTTTCTGGAAAACAATAGAACTAGTTCAGAAAACAAGTAGCTCTGAGCTATTTGAAACAATTGCTAAGATATGTTGGCACAATCTGAGTACAGGGTCTGTGGTAGACTCAGTTTTAGCATTGAGGTAACAGTTTTCTTTTTCAAAGAGGAGGAAATTCACCAGAGACTTGCATTACTTCCTTCTAGAGAAGAACAATGTCCCCTGAGAAGGAGTCTAACAAAGTTCTCAGCTGATGGGAAATCCAAGCACACTTAATGTTCTTTATTGCATGTCAAGGATCTGACATCAGCGCTGCTCTAAGCCTGCATACTTTGATAAGTTTTTCATGATGTCAAGAAGAAAACATTTACACAATTTCTCAGCTCCAGATGGAATTTTGTTAACAGGGCTATTGAGGTCTGACTTACTGATTTCCTGTTTCTGTCATTCATTTTATTCCAAAATTTCTCAAGATTTTATGTCTATTTTTTGCCAGCAGGGATCCTGCTGACCAATTTCCAGTGAAATCTGATGAAAAACAGAAACAGAGGCTTACTTTCAGGTGAAATTATAGTTGTGAACATGCCTGATTTTCCAGAGAGTATATATTTGTGGTTAGTGCCCTGAAGTTCCTGTTCAATTTTTGTTGATTCCCCCAGTTGATCAGTGCTTTGGCTGTTCCAGATCTTCACGTGACCACTGAGATAATTTTCCTCCATGCCTTGCCTCCTGTGCTAGTTTAGATATTGATTCCTTTGAAGATGGGCTGCTTCTCAGTGTGTTTGTGCAGAATAAATCTTTTTGACACTGGAATGTTTGTCTAACCCTGTATTGCGAGACTTGTCCTTCACTGCTCACTGGCTTTTAAAAATTATGGAAACCTTTAGCGATGGGTTGAGGTAATAGGTGGAAAGAGAAATGTTGGTTCTGTCAGAGGTGAACAATTTTATTACTAATTTTTGTATCTTGGAGTAAGGATATAGTCTTTAGGAGCAGAAAGAGAGTAAGCTAAGTTCAAAAAATAACAATAACACTTACTAATAAGAAGGGACCAGAACTACTGGCGAATTTGAGCACAGATAATTCCAAGCAAGGTAGTTTCTTCAAAAGTTGCAGGACGCTGACGAAGAGAGCGTCTCATCTCTGTGAGAGATGAGTTAATAATTTTTTCTATTTTTTTGGTCAGTTATTTTCCAGTGATTTGCACTGAATATGGCAAATACACACATTTTTCACAAGGCTTCTTGAATATATTGAGCCCTTACAAAATACTGCAGCACCTATCTTGCTTCCAGAAGGATATCTTTGTCTGTCTTCAATGTGCTAGCACTCTTTCATTGCCCCCCAAAAATGTTGTAATGCCCTGGTAGATGGAAAATTTTTAAGAAAACATTTGTAAATCATTCCGGAGTTCCAGAATAAGGAGTAAAGATTGAAGTCTTAAAAGCTTTTAGAATAAGTTTATGCCCTCTGTGTGATCAATGGAGAAGCTGTGTCCTTCAACAATTTCATCACCTGGGCAAGTATTTCAGATTTCAGACAGATGTACCACAGGTGGTTTTGAAGGGTCAGTGGTTTAGTTTTATTACAGGGGAAGTCTGAAAAGTGAGTGCCAGAATTCCTACTATCATGGGTTTTTCACTTCACGCATGTACAGGTTCTCCCAAATAGCTTTTTTTTTTAAGTATTGGCTGGTAGTGTGTCAGCTGGGAGCCAGATTTTCAGAGTACCCAGTACATTGTCAAGGCTTTCCTCCAATATCAGCAAGGTACAAGGATTTAGTTGAGTTTCCAACTTAACAAAAGATTTTCCCTCACTTAGCTTCAGTTTCTGTCCTCTGATGCCAAATTAGTGACAAAGGAATGTCAGGCTCCCTGGTCCAGTTGTGGTGCATTTCTGAGGTTTCTGTCCCAGGTGGAATCTGACATTTAATGTGACATGAATGGGTACAGTGTTCATCACCCCTTGTCAAGCATTTGTTACCTCTGCTGCACTTGGGTATATGGTAGGCAGGAAGCTTCCAGGAGATACACCTATGTTGAGAAGATTTATCTTACATCCCTCTCTTCTGCTTGTCCAAGTGTTTGCTGATCTTTCTGCTGCAGATTTTGGGATAGAAATTGGGAAAGGTACTGTATTTTACTTACTTCCTGTCCCAGGGTTTTATTTTCTAATATATGTTGCTAATAGTTAAAGCAGGAATAGAAAAACCGTTGTTTCATCCCAGCTTCCTCTTGAAAAAATAGTTTTGTGGTCACATATTTTTTTCTGTCTACTCACTGATCCTACAAAGGCCGATTTTATAATGAATTTTAAAGATAGTTAAGTTTCTGTAAATCGGGCATGAATCAAAAAACTGCACAAAGGAAAGAATCCAATTGAAATTTCCAGACAGACTGTATGTATCTCATTTGAAATTAGCTGCATGGCCCATTTGCACATATACAGTAGTCCACTAATCAGCATACACATAGCTCCTCCACAGCTTCTATACATGCTGCTTTTTACCCCTTGGGGATCTAAAAGGGAGCCAGAGGAATGGTTAAAGTTGGTGAGGTAAGGGAATTTTGGAGACAAAAGATGCATGCACAACAAATAAGGTTACTTCAGCTCACTAACCATCCCATTTCCCTCACGATACCTACGGTAACTTCTTTCAATTATTAGCATTTTTTTCACACTGGTTAGTTTCAGATCTCTTTTTGTATTTCCCATTTCCAGCCATAGATTTTATTTCTTTTGCAACAAACATGAATTTGCAAAAATTTTGTCTTAAGTGGACT
This sequence comes from Neomorphus geoffroyi, assembly GCA_033558235.1. Taxonomy (NCBI): domain Eukaryota; kingdom Metazoa; phylum Chordata; class Aves; order Cuculiformes; family Neomorphidae; genus Neomorphus; species Neomorphus geoffroyi. The sequence goes on from JAUMJM010000062.1 coordinate 22,851,983, forward strand.
TTTATTTAATCTCAGTTGAGTAGCCTTCAATAGACTTTTTTGACCTAAACGGAATTAATTTGTTAAGTTTTATATCTCAGTCCACTAGAATATGGCCTCAGAGTTTTTAGCCAGTGTATAAGTGTGTTCATGAATTATCAGATTGTTCGGTGTTCTGCCTCTTCATGGTTCTGTTCACATGGTTCTTGAGTTACCTGCTGCTTGCAATGTTCTATTACTTAATGAACTCAAAAGACCTAAAACTGGGCATTTGCATTGTTATTTTGGGCAGCCTATGTTTCAGTTCATTCTTGCAAGAAAGAAATGTGGATGAAGATGAAGTCTGGCTTCATACCTATACACAGATAAAGCTACCTTGTCCCCCAGTAATTCTTTTTTAGGGCCATCATACTCCTCCCCATTTCCAAGCAACATTACCTGTTGTGCTAAACCCTCTAATATTATTCTTTTGTTTCAAGACATCTACCCCTTCCAGTCATCACACTCATTGCTAACATAGTTTCCCTATCTATATTGCTGCTATACCCACTATCCTCAATACAGGAAGAGGATTTTAGGAGAGTCCCTACACTTACCGAATCAGCAATCCAACTTTTCAGGAAATTATGTCATAGGATCCCTTTAAGCATTTCCTTCTACACATCTGCTTGATTTGGTTTTTTCCCTATTTCTGAGATGCTAAATTTCTTAGAAGTAAAATATCTGCTATACTAGCATCCCTGGAGGCACTGCAGATATCAGTGTAGAATTAAGTGGTTTCCAAGAGATCCAACTTAAACTTGTGTGGTCTTTATGTTATCAATACAATGCAGATAAATGAAGAGAATGCTCAATCCCCATAATATACTTCCCGAGTTCCTTCAAAATGTCTTGATTTTTATTTTGGGATAAAGAGGAAACGGCATCTGTGGCAAAGAGTTCAAAAGAAGAAACAGAAACACCCAGTCCACCTCTCCCTGCAACGTGGAAGTATATTAGCACCAGAGAAAGACATTTACATTAGTGAAGTGTGGAAACATGTGTTTTACATGTTGAAAACACACTCCCAGGACTTCTTCCTTTAGAAAGAATGCCAGAAAAATCGAACAGAGATCATTAGTTTGGGTTTTAGTTCTTTAAAATAGATTGGATCTTATCAGCCTAAGTCATCTAGTTACAATAATAGTTGTTCCAAGCTGGGAGTTACTGAAGCCAAAAAAAGTGGTGCTACTTGACCCCATATGTGAATGTGCTTTGAGGGTGTTGCTGTCAGTAATGCTTTACCTTATAGAAGATGGATCTTTGCATTGTAGTTCGTGTACTGCAAGTGCTTAGCTGGCAGCACCATAGGAAGAGGCCCCCACATTAATTTACTTGGCTACTCAGTGTGTGATGACTGCCTGACTTATTAGACTTTATAGCTGGGGTAGCAGGGGGAGTCTGACAAAGATATTGTGGTTCAATCACTTCAAAAGAAAAAGGAAGGAGGACTCCCATGGTTTAACCTCGGTAGGCAACCAAGCACAGTGCAGCTGCTGGCTCACCTCCTTCCTCATTGGGATCACTGTGAGAAAAGTAAACACCTTGTGGGATGAGATAAAGACAGTTTAATAGGACAGCAAATAAGAGAGAATAATAATATTAATAATGATAAACTGGACGTGTTAAGAGGAGATTGGATGAGGCACTTAGTGCCATGGTTTAGATGATGAGTTGGTGTTGGCTTTGGGTTATAGGTTGGACTCGATGATCTCAAAGGTCCTTTCCAACCGTGTAATACTGTGATGCTGTGATAAAAGAATGTACCAAAATAAGCGATGCAATTGTTCACCACCTGCTAACCGAATCCCAGCCCCACCCCACACAGTGTTTGGCTTCCACCAGCCAGCTTCCTCCAGTTTACATGCTGAGAATGACGTCATATGGTATGGAATATCCCTTTGGTCAGTTTAGGTCAGCTGTCCCGGCTGTGTCCTTTCCCACCTTCTTGTGCACCTCCAGCCTTCTCACTGACAGGCCAGCAAGAGAAGGTGGAAAGTCATTGACTTAGTGTGAGCACTGTTTAACAACCACTAAAACATCAGTGTGTTATCAGCTTTATTCTCGTATTATATAGAAAACACAGCACTACACCGACTTCTAGGAAGAAAACTATCTCTATCCCAGCTGAAATCAGGACAAGATTGTGTTGCAGAGGAAGCTACTGAACTGAAGAAATTCTGTGCTCAGTGTGTGGAAATTCCCTAATCAATGCAAGCTATTATACAAGACCTATTCCCACCCATCATTTCAAATGTGACTAACAGCTTTTGTGGTATTTGGAGTGTTTTGCACATGGCAGATGCATGGTGAAGGGGCAAGGGAGGAAAAGAAAGTGAATGCAAGGGGACAGGCAGAGGCTAGACCATTGAGGGATGACACACACACTCACAAAAAAGATTAAAAAAATTGATGTGAGCTGACTTTTCTGTCAGGGGAGAACTGCCATTCCTGTCAGATGGCAATAAAAAATATGTTTGCCTTAGATTTATTAGTTCAGAACACTGTAAAGCAATTCTATCATGTGACGCTGTGTTTATTTCAAGGTTTGCATGGTTTCTGTTAGAGGTGTTAAAACCATATAGCATCCATTTCTCATGCTGCAGAATTAGTCCTCAGCCAAGAAACTGAAGTTGTTTCATCTCTGCATATTCTGATGGACTCACTCAGATGAGCACGGGGCAATAGCTGAAGTAGGTTTTGGATGAGTGTTGTTTAATGAGTAGGTGCAGGGCTGAGTGAATTCCTCCCCCCTGCTAGACACTGGCTGCCTGTGTCTTGCCTTCCTACTCTCTCCTGCACTCTTACACGTTCCCCCAGAGGCAAGGGTGCGGGTGACTGGAGATGTAAAAAGTCACCTGATAGGATGCTGCCGGTCTGCTTCTCTCTGCACAGTATTAGCTCTCCTCACTTGGTGTTAGCAGAAGCAACTCTGCAAGGCTCTGCTCAACAGAGAGCAGAGTTTGCTGCAAATGGGAAACTGAGATCGATCTTTGTACTGCCTACTTACCATTCAGGGGGGCTTGTATGTCTTCTTGCCTTTTGTTTATTAACAAAACCTCTCTTTTCAAAAGGAAGCTCCATTCTGCTGCTATTCTATTCTAGCAATGCATCCTGCGAGGTGGCTATGTTGGTATTACCCTGCTTTCTGTGTGTGGACATTTGTGTTCACATCCCTGATCAAAGGTAGGCTATCTTTGATACTAGTGACTTCAAATATTTTCTAGTCACTGTCTTTGCTTCTGTTTTCCTATAATGAATTCAATGTAAATCTTCTGCCAGCTATTTCTAACTTGAAATCTGTAACATTTCACCTGTGTTTTAAGAAAGCTAAAGCAATGCTAGTTTTCACACATAAAACTCTTCATTGTGGTTTGATAACTAATTAAGGAAGTGTTTCTAGCAAAGAATGAAAATTAAATAGAAGTAATAGGTGTTATTTTGCTTAGTGCTTGAATTTTGCCATTGCTTAAATAATGGTTAAAGACGTGCATGCTTGCTACTCACACTTTCAGAAGTGAGAAACTGATATATTTTTGTTCACTGTTGTTCATGATCTACACTTAAATATGCTGGAGTGATTTCCATGCACAAGTCTCACTGAGGTTTGGCAGGATTTCTGCTTTTAAGTCACTACATCTTTTTTGAAAGTCTCCCTCCTGTCTCACAGACATCTGTGAATTGCAGTTCTTGTGTTAGCAAGGTATAAGGCATTGTCTTAAAGCAGCACCAATGGGATGAGGCTCTGTAACTGAAGTATAAAAATGAAAGGCCTAAATACTTGTCTGTTTCTATTCCTTTATTTTGAAGCATATGTCTGTTAAGAAGCCAGTAGGAAAATTTCAAATCAAACATGATTTTAGATTCACCAGCTTTAGTCAGGAGAATTTAGTAGGAGACAGTAAGAAATCCATGTTCCTACAGTAGGGTATTTCTAGTTGAAGTGCAATGGGTGATGATGATGATGAAATCCAAGAAGGAAATTGCAATTTCCTTTTTGAATGGCACAATACATGAGGTACAAACATCCAGACTTCATAGGCATTCGTGGATTTTCTCTGAATGATGCTAGGAGGATGAAACAAAACATCAAGTCATAGAAGTTTTATTAGAATGTTCTTTCCAAATATGTAAATCATTGATAACAAACATTTCCACTTTTAGTTGTCATAATCCTCTGAATCTGAGCAGAAACGTTTTTTTTTTTTCAAAAACAAGGGAAGGACAGCCTAAGCCTGAAAACAGTGCTGTATGTTGAGACTAAGCATCTCCAAGTAGGACATCTGTGCAACCACAGGCCCTTCTGTTCATAGAGGAAATGTAAATTGCAGATTTATGTCCTACATTCTACCTGCCTGACATAAACCCCTACTATGTTTAAGATTTTGTAGTTTTAAAGGCTTATAATGATTGCTTATAATGATTGCTTTCCTCACGTATTCTAGTGCAGTCTGGAACTAATACAATAACTTACAACTATATATCTGACAGCTAATATTTCTCCAGTTGTATCAGTAATATCTTTGGCAGCATCATATAACTTCGGTTACACAGCTGTGTTCAATATATGCTACTCAGTATGAGGAGTAAGTTCTAAATCTTTGCCTTATAAAGTATTTTGGATTTGTGTGTTGAAACAGCAAAATCATGCAAGGAAAGTGTTTCTCTGTGTTGATGTCGCCAGAGACCACATGTTTTAATCATTCCTTTCGAAATCAAAGTTTGTAAGCTTTAGCACTGTAAAAATAACTTTCAGCTTTGGGCTGTATATAACAGCTTAAGCGCATTCTTCTTGCCTCTGCAGTGAGGCAGCTCAGGGCCGGTCATACCGTATTCCTGCTAAAGTCATCCAGTCAGTCCTACATTAACAGGGGTATAGCTATGATCTTCTTCCGAAAGAATGGCTCTGTACTACAAAGAGGCATGCTATTCTAGAAGAAATTTTAATGTTTTCACCTTTTCCTCAGAGAACTTAATAAATTGGCTTTCTTCAGAGCAAAAATTGTGCTATCTGAAGAGCTGAAATAACAAACATGAACATAAAATGTAGTAATAGTTTTTAAGACTAGGAGGCATCATTAAAATCACCTGAGTCCTTGATGTGGATTTTTATCCAATAGATGCAGTCTTGAGCTTTTAATTTCTAAGTAGCTATGGTTTTAATAAACTCCCAGTTTTACCATAAAAAATTCCAAGAATTAAATCCTCCTCATTTATACTTTTTGTACTTCACACTACCTTATTCTACTTTTTTCTGATTTCAGGGTGGGCCAAATGGAGGCCCATAGGGTAGATCCAACTTAGGAGAAATTTTGAGTCCAGCCATTGTCTTACATTTTGAGGAAACAGGCAGCAGCGTGCAACGTCCTGCAGGAGAATACTTTCAGCTGTCAGCCTACTGGCAGCCCTCTTCTCTTTTTGCTCCTGTGTCTTGACACATGGTCACGAGCACAGGATCCAGAAACACAGCATGGGCTAGTACGTTATCCAGCACCTTCTTTTCCTCTTTTACCTCTGACATAGCTGTTCTTTATCTTTATGAACACAGATGCAACAGCCTGTGAATCAGAGGAACGGTTATTTCACAAGCTCTTCTCCCAGTACAACCAGTTCATCAGGCCAGTGGAAAATGTGTCTGATCCTGTCACAGTGTATTTTGAACTGGCCATTACCCAGCTTACAAATGTGGTAAGACATTACAGCATACTGCTGAGATTTTGGGGTGGCTGCAAATGCACATAAATTGCCAAAGTATCATATGTAATTCTGATGGCTGATGCTGAGACCTTTGCTGTTCTTTCTGTCAGCCGAGTGACTCGAGTTGCTCAAGTGAGCTGTTCAAACTATGTAGATTGATTTTCTTACTCTGTACCATCAAACCCTTCTGCTCCAGGCAGTGGACTCTGGCACTCAGAGTAGCAGTATCAAATGTTCAAGTGTACTCTTCACAGGGCTAACCCATTGCAGAGGCACCTGGTTGTGTCAACGTAGTGTAGTATGTAGACTAGTTCTCCTGCAAGGCCAGTGTCATTTCTCAAGAGTCCTGAGAGAGAAAATTTGGAAGTTTTGCATGCTTTTTCAGTCTTCAAAATAATATGAGATGTGCATCCTGAAGAGTGGTGTTTTAAAGTGGGGAGGTGGAGATGAATCTTGTGTCTTCTGGTGTGGATTGTAATGCAAGAGTGAGTGTGTTTGAGGAGACAGACCTGCTGGACAGGGCAGGGGGACTATGGAAGAAGAAAATGTGACCTTAACTCTTGCTGAAGCCTGCTCTGTGAAGCAAATTATCCACAGAACAGAAGCTCAGTTTTGATTCTGAGGTACCTAGTTTAGTCTGTAATCAAGTGACAGGCAAAGAGTGTGGAGCAAAATTCAACGGCAGCCAGACTGCTACATTATTTGAGAGTATAAAAGAAAGTATTGTAAGTCCTCACATCAAAGGCAGTGGTCACCTTTTAGAGTTCTTTGTTGAAATATTTTATTTTCATGTTATAAGTAGTTTGGCGGGTTCCAGCAGTCCTGTCTCACATTGCAGCCTCTGGATCCTAGTGCTTTCTTTGGAGAAAAAAATGAACATCATAAGTAAACCAGTTGGGTTTTCTCCAGAAGGATTCATGATTTTTATGAGAACTTAGAGAATTTAACCCAAAGACAGAAACACTACAGACTCTTCAAAATTATCTTTGTGCTTAATCTTCGCTATGCAATGTTGAATATCCATCTACCTTTGGCTTGTATCTTAAATTTGCTTAAAACTGCTTAAATACTAAGAACTACCCAATGCAATATTCTTGCAGATATTTTCATAGTGAATTTCAGCCTGCATTTGTTAATATATGTAATATAAGTCTTTCTGAATACTTTTAGGCTGAAGGCTCATTAGAACAGGTTCCAATCTTTTATTCTGGTTTCTCTTGCGGCAACTTTGTTTATCATTGCTGGTTAGCGATACAAATAATTTACCGGAAAAAGAAGGTGTCAGTACAACAGTGACCTAATTTAGTGCTGGTTTAGTGCATCTGCTCTAGGGTTTTTTATAGAAATGCAACAACACTGTGGTACACATGCTATTTTCCTTGACTAGTGGCTTTCTATCATGGGGTGACAACATCAGTGGACACAGGAAAAACAATGGATGCAATCTATCTGGACTTCTGTTAAAGCCTTTGACACTGCTCCCCACTCCCCCAGCATCCTTCTCTCTAAATTGGAGGGATATGGATTTGATGGGTGAACTGCTCAGTGGATAAGGATGCTGAGTGGTTGGATGGTTGCATTCAGAGAGTAGTGGTGAATGGCTCAATGTCCAGATGAAGACCTGTGACAAGTGGTGTCCCTCAGGGGTCTGTACCAAGGCCAGTGCTGTTTAGTATTTTCACTGATGATACAGAAAACGGAATCAAATGCACCCTCAGTAAGTTTACAGGTAACACCAAGCTGTTGTCATGCCAGAAGGATGGGATGTCATCCAGACAGAAGGACCTAGACAAGTTGGAGAAGGGGGGTTGTGTGAACCTCACAAGGTTCGACAAGATCAAGTGCAAGGTCCTACACCTGGGTCAGGGCAACCCCTGGTATCAGTACACGATGGGGGACAACGCTGATTGAGAGCAGCCTTGTGGAGAAGGACTTGGGGGTGCTGCTTGATGAGAAGCTTGACATGAGCCAGCAATGTGCGCTCTCAGCCCAGAAGGCCAACCATGTCCTGGGCTGCACCAAAAATGCTGCCGCCAGCAGGGCGAGGGAGGTTATTCTCCCTCTCTGCTCCTCTCTCATGAGAACCCACCTGGAGTACTGTGTTCAGTTCTGGAATCTCCAGATTGGGTTGGGGTTGGAATGGGTTCAGAGGAAGGCTACAAAGATGATCAGAGGGCTGGAATACCTCTGCTATGAGAGCAAGCTGAGAGAGTTGGGCTTGTTCAGCCTGGAGAAGAGAAGGCTCCAGGGAGACCTCATAGTGGCCTTCCAGTACCTGAAGGGGGGGCTAAAAGAAACCTGGGGAGGGACTTACTACAAGGGATGAAGGGGAACAGCTTTAAATTGGAAGGGGGAAAATTTACAATAGACATTAGGAAGAAATTCTTCACGCTGAGGGTGGTGAGGCACTGGCACAGGTTGCTGTTGGTGCCCCCTCCCTGGCAGTATTCAAGGCTAGGTTGGATGGAGCCTAGAGCAGCCTGGTCTGGTGGGAGTGGTCCCTGCCCCTGGCAGGAGGGTTGGACTAAGTGAACTTTAAAGTCTGTTCAAACCCAAACCATTGTACGATTCTATGACTCTTAATCAGTACTGTGGTGTGTAAACAGAGCTTTTCAAACACTGCACCCAACAAAACACACAGGCACTAGTAGATTTTTATTCCTCTGGCACTAGTCTTCTATAGGTATTCATGCTCTTGGCATATAAGTGCAGCTATTTGTACATCTGATATTTCTGGGGCATTATATTTTAGTAAAGCTGTGTTTGACTGTGTACAATACGTAAACCCCTTGAAAGTAGCCAGAAACAAATCTAGTAGCAGTTAACATGGAATTCTAGTTTCCATTTTTGTCATGTTTGTGGCCATCTCAGGATACTGTAACTGGTTTATGGAGTGAAGATGTGCATGCCTGTGTTTCTTTCTAGGATGAAGTTAATCAGATTATGGAAACAAATTTGTGGCTAAGACATGTAAGTAACTCCATTGCATTTCTCATGTATTTTGCCTTGGTATGATGAAATATGTGCTACCTTGTAAGCAACATATATAGAGTAAGTGCTTGATTTGTAACAAGGATTTTAAAGGTATGAATAAGGAGCATCTCTGTTAACCAAAGCCATATTTTAAAAAGTTGTTTCTTTATTCTTATTTCCAAGAAGTGCATCTCCCATCTTTCCTGTGTGGTGGTATATTCTCCTCCAACTTCATGATCATCGCTTTACCTGGTAAATCGCTGGATGTAACCATGAAAGAGTGATTAAATATGCAGCTCTGCAGACCTAGATCATCTGCATATTGAAGATTACTATTGAAATATTTATTAGCAAGAGGAGTGTGCCTCCTTTTTTCCTGATGATTTTAACATTTTGCATAGACATACATTCTTAGAGGACCTAAACTGCCAAGAAGAACAGTCCAGCTTCCATAAAACCCAGTTTCCTTCAGACACTGATTGTTCTCTATGCAAAGCTTTCAGTAAAATATACTGTACTTACAATCAGCATCTTTGGGGTAGGCTACAAGAGCATGGAGCATGACCCCATGATAGGGCACTAGAGAGCAATGCAAGAGAGCTGTTGGGCATCCCTTGCTTTCCGTGACTTGGTACTTTGCTACTCCTGTCGAACAAGTAATGTCCCTTGGCAGCTTCTGCCTGTTAGTGTGCATATGTACCTCCTTTCTCATTACAATGTTGGTCTCCTTTGATGCTGGCCTCCTTTAGCCTGCAGGATGCATTCTTATGACAGCACCAGCAAGGCCTGTATTTCCCCTCCACACTGGTGGGGTAACCTTGCACAGGTAACAGTCTGTACTGATGTAACTAGACAGAGGAGAGATCTCAGCATTATCCATTATCCATTGACGTCCCACTCCCTGACAGAGCTAGGAGTAGCAAATCAATGTCAGCAATATTCATCTACGTCCAGTGTTTTTCCAGGCCATGGGCTTGTTGTCTTTTGTACCATGGTGCCCTTCTACACTGCTGCATTTTCAGGCTTTGTCATAGCCTGTCATTTTATAGCAGGATCTGAGAAGCAGATATTTGCTCATAGTACAAGATTTTAAAATCCTTGTCCATTCTTTCAGATTTGGAATGACTACAAATTGCGATGGGATCCCAGAGAATATGATGGCGTTGAATTTGTTCGAGTACCAGCAGACAAAATTTGGAAACCAGATATTGTCTTGTATAATAAGTATGATAAACACTTTTCCTTCTTACCCTATCTCTCAAAAGTATCCTCCTGCAGTGTCCATGAAAGACATTTTACTTTCATGGTAATTTTCTTTTTTTTTTCATCTCATTTGTCTTTCTAGTGCTGTGGGAGATTTTCAAGTTGAAGGCAAGACCAAAGCACTGCTTCGCTATGATGGAATGATCACCTGGAACCCACCAGCTATTTTTAAAAGCTCCTGTCCTATGGATATTACCTTTTTCCCATTTGATCATCAGAATTGTTCACTGAAATTTGGTTCATGGACCTATGACAAAGCAAAAATTGATCTTCTCATCATTGGATCCAAAGTAGATATGAACGACTTTTGGGAAAATAGTGAATGGGAAATAGTTGACGCTTCTGGCTACAAACATGACATCAAATATAACTGCTGTGAAGAGATCTATACAGACATAACATATTCCTTTTATATTCGGAGGTTGCCAATGTTTTACACCATAAACCTGATCATTCCCTGCCTCTTCATCTCATTCCTGACTGTGTTAGTTTTTTACTTGCCATCTGACTGTGGCGAGAAAGTGACTCTTTGCATCTCTGTGCTGCTTTCTTTGACTGTATTTTTACTGGTGATCACAGAAACAATTCCATCCACCTCTTTAGTAATTCCCCTTGTAGGTGAATATTTACTCTTCACTATGATATTTGTGACCTTGTCAATTGTCATCACCGTGTTTGTCCTGAATATACATTACAGGACTCCAACCACACACACAATGCCCAAGTGGGTAAAAACCGTCTTTCTTAGCCTGCTCCCAAGAGTCCTTTTAATGCAGAGGCCACTAGAGCAGCAGAAAAAAACCATCTCCAGAAAAAACAAGAAAGGATCAGCCAATACATCAGGCAAGTCCAAGCATGGCAAACACAAAGATACCAAATTACACAAGGAGCAGCTGTGCAGTCACTGTGCTAAAGCGACTGAATTCACTACCACCAGACAACTGAGTCATCAATCACTGAAATGGATGGCAGAGCACATGGAGTACTCCCCAGAAGTGAAAGATGTTATTAGCAGTGTTCAGTTCATCGCAGAGAACATGAGGTCTCAAAATGAAACCAAAGAGGTAAGGCAGGTAGCCACCCAGCTGGGCATGAGACCACACTTCCAGCACTCCATGAGAGAACAGCAAGTGAAAACATGATTTAGGAGGGCAGCCCAGAGGAGCTGGAGTTACTGAGTCCAGAGAGCAAAATTTTGAGACCTGCAAATGGGTCAAATTTTCCTATAGAAAGGGAGGAGATACTTGAGGGAGAGGCAGGAAGATGTGCAGGGGAGGTTTGGGTTGGATATTAGGAAAAGGTTCTTCACTCAGATGATGGTGGAGCACTGGAACAGGCTCCTCAGGGAAGTAGTCATGGTGCCAAGCCTGACAATCTTCAAGAAGCATTTGGACAATACCCTCAGACACACGGTGTGGATGTTCGTATTGTCCAATGCAGGGATAGGAGTTGGACTTGACAATCCTGGTGGATCCCTTCTAACTCAGGTCATTCTGTGGTTCTGTGATTCTGAGGAGATAAATCATCTGTTGGGGATGGGAACAAGAAAAGTGATCTCATCTGTTCTTTCGCTATCCCCAGTAGATAATTTAAGCAGCAAGAGAGGTTTAGATTAGGCATGAGGCTAACTCTCCAAAGGAAAAGAAGAAGACCATCAGCCTGTTGTGCCATGAGGAATGAAGGCAATAGGCTAGATGGGACCTTTCAAGGTCTCTTCCACCCCATACTGCTGCAGATCTTTAGGAGCCGCCCTCTTCCACTGCTTACCAACTACTCAGCCCTGGTAAGCAGTGGCATATGAATATTGAGCATGCTGTTTGGCAAGCAGGGTGCTTTTCTTTGTTGGTAATGGAATACATCAATTTGGGAACTGCTTTTTAAAGAAGAGGGCTTGTCTATCTGCACAGTATTTTATTTGAAACAGTGATAAATCTGGTAAAGATGTTCCTTTCAGAATGCTGTTGTCTATACTTTGAGTCTGGTGTGTTCTGAATCTTTTACAGTGATCTAATTATGTCTCAAACAATATAGTACTTTCAGCTATGGCAAACATACATTGAAATAAAAGTTGAATTTTGAGAGTAGACAGCTGAATAAAAACAGACAGCAGATGAGTAAAGACATTAAAAAAGAGAGAGAGTGTTTTAAAAATGAGACAGCATTTGAACTAATGGATTTGCTTGTGTGAGGTTATAAATCTTTCACCTTTACTGGGATTACTGTCATAAAGAATTACGTTTGTTGGAATTTAGAGAATTCTAGGGCTACATCCTCAGGTGTAAACACAAGCAACTAAAAGCAGCTCTAAGAAAGATCATCTCACATCCCACACACATCCAGGCCTCACAAGGAACAGGAAATCTCTGACATTTCAAGATGTTGTAAGGAAGTGTTTAGAACCTAATGAAACATTTATCTTTGATCTGTCATGAAATGTTTGCTTTGGGGTTCAAAGTTTTTTACATGCTCTGTAACAGCAAAATCCATTTAAAAATTAAATACCGCTGTATTTGTATTGAAAAACACAAATACTTTGTGAGGGAAATACTGAGAGGTATTCTTTCTATCATAATATTTTGTTGAAATCAGCATAAATTCAGGCAACTTTCGTGCAACCCAAAAATCACACTTTTTCCCTTTTTTAAATCCTGTAGAAGTTTCATCTCAAAACAAAGCCCATAACTTTCTGAACAAAGTGCTGAAATTAAGGCCTGATGACTCAGTTCAAAGGAAGAGTAGGTAATACATGCCCCCCAAAGCAAAAGACAAAGGAGGATGGGGATTGAGCTGAGACTTGATTTGTACCTACGCCCTTAATATTTTGCTTAACTTAGTATTTTAACCCTGCTCTCACTGCCACATCAGTGGCACAAAACATAGATATGTGCTGTATTCCACTGATTTCTCCAATGCAGTCTGAAAAAGAAGAGGCTTTGCATGGAGCAGTCCGAATAACACACCACCTTGATTGTATAGCTCATGATATGTCTCCCATTGCAAATTTTGCTGATATGCATCTTGCAAATCTTTCCTGCCACAAAACACTGTATTCTTAGTCTGGTATGTGCATCAACAGCTCTGGATCTACCTCTTAAAACATAATAGGGATGGGAAGCAGAAGTTTTCATTTGGGAAAAATCCTCTTTTGTGGGAAAAAGGGAAATTGTTCTCAGGCAGGAATGAAGGAAATTATTCTGCAGGTTGCTTCTACTTCAGCCAGACATACAGAACCGTATAAGCGATACAATGCACCAGTCTTGTATAAATAAATCTCCTTTAAAAATTGTGGCAACATTTGCAGCAGCTGGAGTTCTTGCTGCATTTTCTTTCACAAGAAGTACAGAAGCAGCCTCTTGAAGGAAAACAGAAAGAAACTGGGAAAACAAGAGGAAGATCCCTCAGCAGAGAGCTCTTAATCAGTCACTAGTTTTATATGAGTGAATGTTCTGCTGATGCAGTGGTCATTATATATAGGCACATTTTAAAGGACAGCAACTTCACTGAGCGTGGTTCTAAGCCGTCTCAGACATACAAAATCCGCTCTGGTTTGCTTAGGACGTAACATTGTGTTTCGCTTAGTCAGGTCCCTTGCTTTGCTATAGTCCATGTGTCTAGCTGTCCAGTTTGCTGCAGTCAATAAGGCTTGATTGACCGATAGTGTGGCAATTCAATCAGAATAGCAAACTGTCTCTTGCATGGGCTGTCGGGATAAGTCCTTTGACAGGGTCTAGCGACGTGCAACTACGCTGATTCTGCCTGCTGTTAAACTGCTTCACTCTGCACCCACCACACAATCAGGTCCTATTTGTTAATGTCAGCATCACAGCCATAGCTTACCAACAGTCTTGAATATTTAGGAAAATTAAGCACACCAGCACAGTGTTTAATATTCTTAGCTGGAAGTGACAAACGGTATTAGAAAATCAGCCGTCTCTAAAGACACTTGAAAACTACAGCAACTCTAAGCAAGACAAGCAACATTCTTCCTCACTTTCAAAAGTACAAGGAATATTCCTGCTACAAAATGTGAACTCACAATTGCATGTTATGTTACACACAGTTAATCCTTTTCTTTATTTTTTTTTCTCTTGCAGGTGGAAGATGATTGGAAATATGTAGCTATGGTGATAGATAGAGTGTTTCTCTGGGTATTTGTAATCCTTTGTGTGTTTGGGACTGCAGGGCTCTTTGTCCAGCCGCTAATAGCAGATACATAACTTGATCCACTCTTTTTATCCGTTTTTGGTTTGGAACTGTCCCCTGTATTACTGCCCTCTTAGATAAACCCTCAGCTCATCACCTCCTCAGTGCCTAGCTACAGAGGGAAGGAGAAAGAGAAGGAAGGAGGCTCTAGGAAAGAAAACAACCCAAAAGAGAATGAGAAGAGGACTGAAAACGAGAAATCAGCATGTGGTCTTTATATGGTGGAACACCTGAGAGTTTTAGAGTACCTGTTTATCTCTCAGTGCAATCAGCAATAACAGTAGCGCTGAGGATTACTGGAGCAGATTGAAGTTATTGAAGTTTCCCTCTTGTTTCAGTACAGGAGACTTGTTACGACACTTCAGGGAATTCTGAGTGCATTACCCAAAGATTACTCTACCTGACTTTATTTTTCTCTCCTGATCATAATTCTTCCTCAAGTGTGAGTTAATTTACATTTCTGCTCTATTTCTCTCCTTATATAACAGTTAGTCTTTGGTATGGCACTTTGACAAGCTACCACAGCCCTGCTGACTGGACTAAGGCTCATTATTTTATTCTTATATTGGGGCAATAGTGAAAATAAAAGTTCAGTCAAAGCAATCCCTTGACCCTGTAATATTTTTACAACCTAAAATAAGGGGTCCTCATCTTCTTCAATATATGTGCTCAAATGAGGGTCCCAGATAAACAAAGCACATTTTTGTGTTTGAACTCAGACAGGTCTTAAGCACTTAATCATAGTTGAAGACAAATCTGCTTAATGTTTGCACTGCACGTAGCCTTGTTGACATCATTTAAACATCGTAGAGTCATCAAACAGGAATAAACTGGGTGCACTATAGAAAACCAGAAAAGACCTGAACTATCTGTGGTGACCCTGTAAGGTATCCACACTTGAAATTGACACGCTTCTAAGAGCTTTAAATACTAGCTCTTCTGTCACTAACTTTGCATGTGAACATAGTCCCCTCTGCCTCCTGGTTCTGAATACCAAGACCTTGGTGAGCTCCAGTAGGATTTCCAAGCCACATTTCCCTCATCAAATTAACTGTGGTCCCATTCCACAGGGTCTGCTCTGAAATCTCCTGCTAGCTGAGGCTTGGACATAAGGTCAACAGGGAATGAGTAGCTACTCATCACAGACTGAGTTGGCTTGACAGCATTGGATTGGTCAGAGTTTTCCTGCTTTTTTAAAACTCAAGACCAACTCATCCCATAAGGAGAAGGCTGTCCATCATGGATCCTGTGCAAAGTTGGATACCTTTATCCAAACAGCTCTGCAGCATTTTTCCATTTCCTGGCTCCTCATAGGTCAGTGCTGTGTGTGCAAACCTATAACTGTAGGAACACTTCCATGTGGCTGAGGTTGCTGCTATGTAATCATGTTCCTAACCCTGGTGCACTTAATCCTGGAACACTTTGCAGATGTGTAGCTGTTGTGGTTTCTATACTATGCGGACATTTTACCCTCAGTCCCTTGTCTGTTCAGATTCCTGTTCAGTTTGTGTTGAAGGATTCTTCCCTAAAAGGCACTATTCAATTAAAGCCAATGGCTTCGGAAGTAAAAATTCCATTTCTTTTACCTCTCTTAGGAGGCTATAAATTTAATGTAGAGTGTCAGTGCAGTGTTTTCAGTATGTGGCGTTATCAGTGTCTGCTCTGAAAATCACCAGTGCTTGGAAAGTATGACTCCTTGTTTCTAAAGTCCCTGTCTTTTTACTCTTTTCTGATGCTTCAGGATGGAAAGAATAGGACAAAATAAATGTGTATGTTAAAGGTATAGTGACAAGAATATAACTGTCTTAATCCAGTAATTGAAATATGTAAACTTGTAATTTTCTATAATCTCCCTGAATGTTGTGTAATTATGTACAACACTCAGACAGATATATGAAAAAGTATGGATTATTTTGTCAGCCTGTCAATTAAATATCACTCCTTGTATATAATTTCTTGAAGAATTTGTGTTTTTTTAAAAACTCCCTGCTGTACAGTGTGTTTAGAGATGCTGTCAAATGACATTTGCTACGCTGGCTCTTAAACCAGAAAGGAGGGGAGGGAAAAGGAAGGGAATTTGAAGAGGAGAGCTGCATTCTGAGCTCGAAGCTTCATTTCTAAGGAAAGACATTTGACTGCCAGCGTTCACTGTTGCAGTCTGTGACTGTACAAATAATGAACGTATTGGGGCTCAAGGTGTATTGCACTGGTGTCTTAGACATGATAGCTACTACCCCACAGCCTGCAAGCTGACTTCAGCAAAATCCCTGGCTTTTTGTCAGAGAACTCAAATTGTACAGCTCTTCATCTCCCATAACGAGGCCTCCATGCCCCAGCACAAAGTCCCTGTCTTTGTCATTTACACTACTACCTATCTCTCTGTCTTGCCTCTGGACCTCACACACAGGGTTTGGACAGTTTAGCTCATCAGCCTGGTAGCCTAAGAAAGTAAGATTTACCAAGTCATGTTTTGTTTCTTCCTGAAAGTACTACTTCCCTTTCTTTCCCCCCACTCAATAGCTTTTCGATCCATTTTTTGCCATTTTCATCTGTGTTTGACACATTCAAGACTGGGAGCCTTGTGTACTTTTGTCAGCTTTGTGAAAGTGGTTGACTGATTAGAGAAGGTGGGTGTGGAGGACACAGTAAGTATCTCACCTTGGAAAAAGATGCAGTAGGGGCCCATCTCTGAGCAGACATTGAACAGCCCCCACAAAAGTGACATTTTTCCTTGCCCCAACTCTTTTTGGGGAGGACTTCTAACTGAAATACCAAGAAAAATTTCGACAAGAGCTGCTGCCATTCCAGACACTGAGTCGGGTTGCAACACTGCACCCAGCTATGTGTAAAAGTACCCATGTTCGTTGCACAGCACACAGAGTGGTGTGTCTATTCTTGCCCCAGCAGCTCCAAAGCCACATCAGCAACACCTCTTATTGTATGTCCTGGTGATAAATGTAAAGCACAGAAGCAATTCAACAGTTCAACCAGCTCATTACATTCTCTTCCCAGGGAAGACCGTCTTTCTACCTTCCTTCTGCTCGTTCCAATAGGAGTTTTACCTAGTTGTCTTTTGGTGAATGGATGATATGCATGGTCCTGCCAAGCAGTGCCAAGTGTGCACTCCTGGCAAACCAGTGCGCAGAAATCAAGACAGCACATGTTGAGGCAGTAGTGAGGCAGTAGTAAGGCAGAGGGTTGCTGGAATTTTTTAAAATTTGAAATTTGCAATGTTTTCATCCACAGGCAGAGCACAGGGAGCAGAGTGAAGGATCCCATCAGAGCCCATCAGTCTGCCCAAATGTCCTCCCTAGTTGTGTTTTTCAGTGGCCAGCCACGCTGTGGGACATGCTGAATGTATTTGTGGGTCAGTGGCAAAGAGATTCAGGGAAGCCCAGAAACAGTCAGTACAAGGAAATAATGAGCAATGAGAATACAGATGGAACAGTCCCAGATGCAACGCTAGGAAGCCCAGAGGACAAAAGCCATACCTGTGCAGTGTTCACATATCTACCTCTCTGAGGACCTGAGCTCTGCTAACCTTCACCAGTATAAGACAGAAAAAAAGCTGCTTGGCATCAGACACAGCCACATGAGACACAGCCATGTGTTGCCTGCAGGCAGGCAACCAAAAGGTCACAATGTGAAGACAGGACCATGTGCCAGCTGAGTACCTAAAGCACTTGCCCAGGAGAGGGTTTTGTCACCTGTCATGGCTAACAGGCAGCCCTCTGGCAGCAGCGCTCAAAGGGAAAACCTGCCATTAATTGATTTCAAGAGTTTGTAAATGCTGGAATGAGCAGCTTCCTGGCTGTTTTCCTATGGATAGCTCACTGTTCTGGACAGGGGAACAAATTGACTTTAACAATGCAAGAAGAGAGGATCAGCTGGTAGTAAGGTTAATGTGTAAAACTTTTATTCCGCTGTCTCATGTTAAGACATCTATATGTACGTGTTAAACTAAATGAGTCTATTATAGGCTTCTGCAATATAATAACCAGATCTGAATGCTCACTCATCACCCAGAGAGCTAAAACATTAGGACGAGTTTCCAAGAATGTGAAACCCCCCTCTGTTTGAATAGATTTGAGATGAGGCTTTTTAAATGGGCTACAACTTAGACTTTGCTGACAACAAAACAACAACAAAACCAGCATATGAGCACTCTCACCCCAGGAATAGTTTACTGGATACATCTTTATTAATAATGATTGCACAAGTGAACAGAACTTTCTGCAGTCGCACAACAAGGTAGGATCTTATCAGCTCACAGAGGTCCTGTATGCACACATAATCCAAGCACAACCGTACCTCAATACATTGTTAACACGATCTAACCTCCATCCCTAAGGAGAAAGTTTCACGCTAGCTAAAGCTTTAACATCACATTCACATTTAAACTGTCAAAAGTTGCATCTCTAAATCCTTGGTTATCCTTGAAAACTTCTGCCAGTTCTGAATGGGATTATCTAAAGCAGTCCCTGTTGTCAAAACACTGTCCCAGCAAAAGTGGTTAGAGTTTCACTCCTGCATTTTGTGTCAGATCTTATTTACCCTTCAAGAGCCATTTCTAATCATGCAGAAAGATCCCATTTAAATTAATCAGATGAATTAAATTCTGTTTTTCTTGGGAAATATAAACAACCCAACACCTAATACCCATCCCATCCCACAGCCTTCAGGAGAAACTCCACTTCTGCACCACTCACAAGTTTCATTTGTAGAAAACAATGTCTGCAGCTTCCCTTCAACAGAAGGATCACTGTTGCCTTACGGCAGGGCTGTCAAACTCACGGCTCCTGCTGTTCTCCTGGTCCTGCAGCGTAACACACGTTACACGCTGCACACGTGACTAGCGTGCTGGCAGGAGCATTGGCGCAAGGAGCTCAGCACTGCCGCTGAATAGAAACAAGGTGTCAGGCTGGATAAAACAAGGTGGTGGGTTGGATTCAGCCCATGGGCTGTGAGTTCGACACCCTTGCCTTATGGAGTAGCATAGCCACCTTTCTGCATATGCTATGCTTCAGATGGTCTTCCAGTCTTTTAAATAATCAGGTGCAAGAATCATAGTTTCTAAACACAGAGCACGGGGAAAATCCATTCTTTTTCAATCTTTTGCTATATTAGAGAGCAGCAGGCAAAATTGCAAATAATGCTGAAAAGGAGGTAACACCTTGTAGCTTCCTAATGGTCGAGAGGAGAGAAAAAGCGTGCGTGCCAGAAAGGCTGGTAGCACATGGGCAGAGTGTTAAGTTCTGCCACTGTTGAGCTGATCCTGAAGCAAGCAAGGGCCACAGAGTCAAGGTTTCAAACATCCTATCTAAAAGGTATTTCTACTTTTTCGAATGTACATGCTGTGGAATTGCCAGTTCCGACACATGCACAAAGCAATCTGCAGAGACTTTGTGGGTTTCACTTTGTGGGTTTTGCTTGGAAATGCAGATAAACTGATTTGTGTTTCTACGAGAACTTATTTTATGAAGTAGCATTTTAACTGACAGATCTGTCTTCAGTATAAACATTGTGCCAGAAGTACTATTTCCAATTTTAACTAATAATCTTGGCTTTTATTGTCATATAACCAAGCTACTATTAAATACTTATTACCCAGTTGTGCAACCCCCGTTAACTTTAGGACTCAGCTGCACACCAAGCCTTTCTTTGATTTCAGCCAAATCTGTAACTGAGAGTTGTAGGAAGATAGAAAGCACTAGTCAGTACCCACTGTTACCATCACTTTCTGTCATTCTTGCTGTAGCTTCTAACACAGACCAAGCTCAAAGGCACCACCATCCCTTGGCACTGTACTTGTACGCTACTATGGGAGCATTTTCTATAAAGTGTTGTTCAGCCACATCTGTAAAGCAGGGGTAAAAATGAGAACCGAACCCGTCACAGACACTACCAGAAACAACCACAGGAAGATCCGATCCAGGACTTGAGCTACAAATTTCCAGTCTTGGACAACCTGAGAAGGAGAGAGGGAGAACAAACAGCAAGAGTAATGAGCACAGTATGTTGTTCATACTGGTACACGAACTTCAGCTCCAAAATCCATTTTTATATTAGAATTTTGTAGTGTACTGTATTCTAAAACTAACATGAATAACCTTTTCAGCATCCATAGCTGAAAGTCACTCAAAACAATTCCTTATTTTTACACACAGACTTTTTTTCAGCCTGAGCAAAAGCTTTTAGCTAAGTGCATATGTGGAAGTGTACAGACTCAAGGTTGAAGATGGGTTTATAATAAACCGGGTTCCTGTTCACAGAACTACATTTCCCTTGAAGTGCTAGGACTTGGCTCTAGCAAAGCACTTTGACGTAGATGTTCCTTCCAGTAAAAGTAGCCCCATTGGCTTGTATTTGCTTAAGTGCTCTGCTGGCTCGGACTGTGCATTCAGGAGAGGTATTTTGCATTGTGAGCATTGGCACAAACTTGCACACACAAAGAGCTATTTATAAAAGCAATTCGAAGGACTTTATTATTTCAACTTCAAACAGAAGGCTTCAGCCACGGACACTGTTTGCTCCCATACCTCATCCTTGGTTTACTGTTCATCCTTCTGTGAAGTTATTTCAGTACAACTTAAAGAAAGCCTTGGCTTTTGCTATGAGGATACCAACTGCAGCTTTTATCTTTCATACACTGCCAGGTGAATTGTTCTGCTGTTCTAGCCTCACATGAGATGCACTGTCTATGCACACAGTAATTCGCCATTTTAACAGCCAGGTGGATTGTTAGGAGGAAGAGAAAGATGGTATTTAGGGACTAATCTGAACTGATGTTAGTGAAAATCTATAGGATTTGCACTCCAAAGAGGGCAGCTACACAGAGCATAGTTGCTGGGAAGCCAGGACTGAGTCCTAGCAACTGCCAGAGAGCCTGCTTACAGCTGTTATGAAGGATACACTTTCAGAGCATGCGACAATCCAAAGGTTCTTCAGATTCATGTCTATGCCCAACTTAAGAAAGACAAGGTTATTCAAATAATTCCCAAACAGGAAATCCTCCAGGAGAGGCTGCTGTGGCCTCTTGCATCTGTGAAGAGCAGCGACTCTCACAGCATAATAAAATTGTTCTCCTTGAACAATACATTTTCCCAGAAACCATATTATTTATCAAGCAGGGGAAGCTCCCAGGACGTCTCAGATAAGAGAAGGAGGAAAAGGCAAAGGGAAAGGCATGAAAGTAAGAGATTCTAAGCCATTGCTGTCAGTGAAACCATGATGTCTCCTTGCCCCCTCCTCACTTACCTGTCTGATGAAATGCTCCTTTTTCACATGCCTGGAAATGTATCGAATGGAGTCAGCTGCCTTTTCCAGAAAGGCAATAACAACTTTCTCTCCATCTTTTGCTTGCTTGTGTTTCTGCTTCCCTGGGAGTTTTGATTTCAAGGTGCTTGTCTTTTCTTCAGTGTCTGAGAAGGAGTAACGATCTACATGGCCCTTCATGCAGAGCAGCCGAGGCAACTTCTGGAGGAAGAGTCTTTTAACCCAGGGAGCCATAGGATGGTAAGTTGCTGAGGAGCGGTGATGGACATTGATAACAAACACAGTCACGATGATAGAGAGTGTCACAAAAATCATGATGAACAGCAGGTACTCACCAATCAGAGGGATGACTTTGGAAGAAGAAGGGATTATTTCCTCAATCACTAAAAGGAAAACAGTGAGGGAGACTAGAACTGATGTAGACAACGAAAGCTTTTCTCCTTCATCTGAAGGTAGGTAGAATACCAGGACAGTTAGAAATGACAATCCCAGGCAAGGGATTATTAAGAAAAGAGTGTAAAACAGTGGAAGGCGTCTCAACACAAAGGAGTAAGTGACAAATGGGTAAGAGTACAACCCATCCTTCCTGTTACCTTTCATACCTTTGGCATTTAAGATCTCCCACTCCCCATTATCAAAGAAGTCTTTCCTGTCTACGTTTTCATCCACTAAAATCAAGTCCACCATACTGCCGTCATATGTCCATGACCCAAACTTCATGGAGCAGTTCTGCCTGTCGAAGGGGAAGAAGGTCACATCCATTGTGCAGGAGCTCTTATAACTGGCCGGTGGTGTCCAGGTCACCACTCCATTGTACTTCACTATGACTTTGGTCATCAGGGATCCTTCAAAACGTCCATCAGCACTGGGAGTTGGACAGGAAGAAACAGTACCAAGTTCAAGACTCCGTTAGCCGCAGTCCTACCCACTTACAGCTCTGCCTTCTATCCATCACCTGGCGCACAAGGGAATTCAACATTCATACTGCCTAAAGAAGCAACATTCTGACATGACACACAAGCTTCATGATGGCTGACATGACTTGGCCTAAGCTCTGGCCTAAGCCCGGAGCAAGGAATCACGCTACTCACTTTTCAAACAAAACAATGTCAGGAAGCCACAGGGACTCAGAGGGGACACGGATGGCGGTGATTCCACCGTATTCCTCTGGATTCCAGGAGAGCTTGTGGTCGATCCATTCCTGTAACAAGCCAGGAGATCCTCTGCCCACTCATACACAACAGCCTCATTCCTCCTCCCACCGCATGCTTCCGAGGGACTGCATTGCACAGCACAGTAGGTTGCTGCAAGAGTGCTCAGCTGCTGAGGGGAAGGCAGGCAGGCACGACTAGGAGATAGTAATCCTCACAAGCACTACACCTCCAGCCACAGGTGGGCCCTATCAACCCATCGTTTTGTAGGCAACCTTAACAAAGGCACTCCCAGAGACTACTGGCTCTCACTTCACTGACCACCCTGCCCACTCCTCCTGAGGGTAGTCCAGAAGAAAGCAGCCATTTCACTTGGGCATGGCACCTCTTATTCACCCTGAGAACCAGTCTGTGGTGGTTTTGGCTGGCACTGACCCCATAGAAGAGCCAATTGGCATGGTTGCTACTACCCAAGTGATAGAGAGGTGGCTTTTAACTACAATTCAGTAGAGACCTGGCTTTTTTCAGTGAACAGAATACAACACTTCTGTACACTGTCCTTGCAAACAAAATCATTAGTCTTTAATCAGAAAGACCAGCACACTATTACAGGAAAAATAACATGACACTATTGTAAAGCATTTGGTTACAATCCTGAACAGATAACACTATAAAAAAGTAAAAGCAAGGGAGAGTCTTGCCCATTTTCACTATGCTGAACTCCAGAGTAATTTTTATCTCATCTTTTTCAGGTGAGGACATTCTAGCAAAGTGGCTCTAACAACATGGAGATTTTCAGAGAGATGCAGTGGAAAAGCAGCTGTCTGATCCCCATTTGTTACTGATGGGGGTTCCAATTGTCCACAAGAATAGCAGCTAGATGAAGCAAGAGATATAGACTGTGTTCAATACCAAGAAGCACAAGAAGAACCACTTTCCATTAAGCTCTAGCACTAAGAGCTCTCTTAGGGATGAGTGAGGCCCAGCCTTCTCTGGGCAATTTCTTCTATCACTTAAGGATAAACAAAAAAAGTGATATTCTTTGCTGCTATCCTGCCATATTGCTCCCCTTGTACTTAATCATAGAATCATAGAATTTTTTGGTTGGAAAAGGCCTTTGAGATCGTTGAGTCCAACCATACCTGTCCACCACTAAACCATATCCCTGAGCACCTCCTCCACCTCATCTACCTCTAGGGATGGTGACTCAGCCATCTCCCTGGGAAGCCTGTTCCAATGCCTGATAACTCTTTCAGTGAAGAACTTTTTCCTAACGTCTAGTCTGAACCTTCCCTGGCACAACTTGAGGCCATTTCCTCTTGTTCTATCACTTGGTACTTGGGAGAAGAGATCAATATCCATCTTGCTACAACCTCCTTTCAGGTAGTTGTAGACAGCGATGATGTCTTTGGTTCCACATGCTTTTCACAGCTATACTTACAGACACTTGTTATTGCAGTCCCTTACAGTGTGACAGCAACTCAGAGCCTCACTAGAGACCTAAACACAGACAGTGAGAAAAAATGTCTTCCTTCTCCAGGTGTTCTTCATTCAAGAGAAACTCTAAAAAAATGGGCACTATTCTTTGCTTAAAGTCCAAGGCAAAATGCTGCCATTGATCAATGCTGGCATGAAACCAGAAACAACAATAATTGCTAGCAATTTTCCTCACAGTGAAGGGATGGGGTCCAAGGCCATGCGCAGGTGGCCAGTAGACCCCTCCTAAAATCTGACACAAAGCACAAGCAAAGGAGGCAATTGCCAGTGGCACCATGCCAGGATTAATATCTCCACTACCTACATTAGAAGAGATACGAACCTGCTCTCTGAACTGCCCAAATGGGTGGCATCAGCTGTCATACACAGGCCTCCACCCCAGTTCCTCCTACTGATGAAGCAGGGATGGGAGCAGTTCATATGTGGGAAGAGAAGAAAGGTTGTTGCTGCTCTTAGCCCCAGCAGCAGGGACAGAACACAGTTTTTAGCATGAGATTCTCTCTATGGATGGATATCTACCAGATGTTTCCAGCAGCCTGGGCTGTTAGATGGGCACAGACTCACAAGTGTCCTGGACACCTCCTGTAACAAATGCAAGGGGGCTGAAGCCGGAAACATGCCTGTTATGCAAGGGGATAGTCAGGACTGACAGCAGCCACCAACGAAGTCAGCTGATAGCCCGCACTAACACAACAGAGGCAAATACCCTGTGAGCCACCTGGAGATATAATCATCCCTCTGGGATTGAACTGGAGCAGCTCCTGAGCCTGAGTTATTTTCTGCATCTGCAATAATCTCCCTGCCTCCTGCCTTGCATTGACTTCCCTCCCAGCTAAAGTGCTCCTTCATGTCTGCAAGGCAAATGGTTGCGTGCCTTCTTACTAGAGCAGAAAACAGATTGTGTGCAGACTTTGAAGATGAGTGGTTTATAACAGGAATCTCCTGATGGGCTGTGCTGACATGAACCGTAGTAGCAGATGCCAAGGACCCTTTCCTCCCTTCTCCCTTTCTTCCAAGCTGCTCCAGACTCCCCTGTTACTTTTCCCTTCCTCCAGTTCTGCCAAATTCCCATCCCGGTACTGTTACTCAGGTGCTTAACCCACAGCAAGAGGACCAAGAAATACAGGACCCAGATTCTCAAGCCTTGCTAGTAGACTCCATAGCTTGCTCAAACCCAGATACTTTCTCAGCAACCACTGAAAGTTCCTTTTCACCTTGTCTGTCTGCCTGCACGCACATCAAGTCCTACCATCTTGAGCTTCTGGATTTTGAGGTTAAAAAAAAGAGAAATAAACCCCTTGGATTTAAGCTTTGCTCACTTAAGAAAAGTCACACTCTTGCAGAGAAATGATGACTGTGCTTCCTCGTCAACCTCACACACCCAGGGTGAGGACCTGACTTCACTGAACTCCCCAGCTCCTGCAGAAGGACAAGGTATGTGTCATTAGAGAGCTCTGGTTTGTTTTAGTGTTTTTCACTTTTCCCTACGCAAATGAAAAAAAAAGAATTTAATTCTGCTTGGGTTTATGGACGTTTTCCCAGCAGTTGCACTCTACACTTAGGCACTCTAATAATCCTCCAAGCACTGAATTGCATTTGGGACCAGTTCACACTAAGCCTACAAGAATGCATGACACCCAAAGCAGGACACCAGAGTCAAGCCACAGGTATTTAGTCCTCCGCCTGACCTCTTGGAGCCATCCGTATGTATGAAAATCACATATTTTCTCCTCTCTGCACTTCATTTGGGCCTTGGTGTTCTCAGCCCCTCAAATGGAGAAGGAATATTAGAAACAGTAACAACTACCAAAAGCCCAGCTCAGTAACTCTGAAAATCACAGGGCTGAGTCACACTAGGGAGCTTCCCCGGCTAAATTCTGAGCACAGTCTCAAAAGGCCTCCAGAGAAATCAGCACATCTACAGTGCTGCCTCCTGGATAGGTCCTTTTTTAGCCACAGCGTGAGGCAGAAGGATAATCCCCCTCATCCTCTCACCCAAGAGAGTGGATGGTGGCACATCCTTACTTGCTACAGCAGGTTTGGATAAACCAGTAGCAGAACCTGATTTCCCACAGCAAAAGTGGTGACACAGGCTTTGGGCTATGACTCTGGGGAGGTCAAAACAAGGTGCTCAGAGCAGATGGGCCAACCCAAAATGGCCCCACACATGTTCATGCAGCAGTGGAGAGAAAGGACCAGTAGGTGCCTGTCTGCATTAGCGTTTCAGGACTAATGCCCTTGGCAGCCTGGTGTTGCCTTTGGCCTGCTATTGTAAGTCAATAATTCAGGTCGCTCTCTTTTGCACTCACTATAACCTGGGTGAGGATGTCATCCAGCCAGAGGAATGAAAACCACCCCAGGGCACAGGGGACTTTGCTGTCCTGGATGGAGCAAGCAGTCAAGCCTTCCCTAAGAAGGAGAAAGTCCGACCCAGGAATATTCTGTCAAAGGCTGCAAAAGGTGTAAAATCTTTCTGGGGATGCCTGCAGGAACAGGGAGAATGAGGAGGATGAAGTGGGTTGATTTCATACCTGCAGACTGCAGGGCTAGGACCTGTGGGGGGATGTGGGTGCTGCAGCCTGCGAGAAGAGAGAGTGGAAACGGGAAGAGGACAGACAGGGGCCAAAGGGCCAAAGGGCCAAAGGCCTCTGTAGAAGAGGTCTCTGTCTACCCAAACAAAGCAAGGAAGCCAAGATCTGACCTTGCGCACATGAATGCCTCTGCAATTGCAGCCCGAGCGAGGGGAAATGTAACACTGCAGCTCTTTCAGGGCAAGCTCTTAGCAGTCGGTTTCAGATCATTGACAGATTTCCCCAGCAAAAGTGGAAATTCCTGTCCTTCCTGCAGTAAGGGGAACTCTGAGCCTCTCCATCTCCAAGGGAGAAAACATCTTTGCATATAGTGTCTGCACAGCCTTTAAGGGTCCTGCTCCCGCTAGAAGCTCACACTTACTGCAGCAGTACAGCTACCAGGCTGAGAACAAAAACTGAGTCACATTTCTCCTCCACCATCCTGGTGACCCCTGGGAACAACTTCCCAGGGCATCATTTCAAGTACAGCTTGGGTTTTATGTCCTTGGCCTAGGATCAGTTGACATGTTTATTGACACTTACGTGGCTGAGAGATTTAAGATAATTGTCACAAGGTCAATAAACTGGTGCAATGTAATCTAAACCAAATGCAGTGTTCTTCAGGAGTGAAGAAGAAAGGATATGTAACAGTTCAACTTGCACCTTTCCTCCATTTGTATGCATCGTTGCTGCTTCCAGAAGCAAGTATGTTAGAGACATCTGATTTATTTGCCACAGATATCAATTTTGGGGGGTAACATGCTGGCCTTTTCTTTCTCTTTAATTATGCCAAAGAAGAAATCTATCCAAGGCACCACTCTCTGCTCAGGCAAGAGAGACAGTACTTGCATGACCTCTAAGTCTGAGACAGGATAGTCCCTCAGGGCATACACAGCATCCCTGGGACAGCCACTGCGTATCAAGGAGATGCTACTTCCCTGAAATGCAGCTAGCTGGAGCAGACACCCGGGGTGCAGGCCAGAAGAGGGCAGTCTATTTCCTGAAAGCCCATTCGCTTGCCTTTTTGCCCATTTATGCATTTGCTCAAGTGTGAGAAGTAAAAACTTCAAGCAAGGCAACATGGTGCTGCTTTTGTCTGGCCACTCAACATCATGAAAGGGGATGGATGGCATGATGATCAGCAGGCTGGGATGGTCACTTAGCTCAGCAGTTCCACACTTACAGGGTAGGTCTGATATGGTTTAGTTTACCTGCTTCAGCCACACGTTTGTTGTCATCAGCTGATTCTTCTCATCCTAGGGTGACACAAGGTAGAGAGGATTGCAATACCAAGACAGCCAGTGGAAACAGACCCTGCGCCTGCCAAGTCCAAACCTGTGCTAACCAGAGGGGATCCCTAAGGTCCAGTTTCCCAATAGACATGGGCTCTTTGGTCACTGTTGGGGGAAGTGAATTGACTTTCTGAGTGCTGTCCCTGCTCCTGCTGGGAGCTCCTGAGGCTGGAAAATGAAGGTCTGGCATTTCACAGCAGCCCAAAGGACTCGAATGCCAAAAAGCAGGAGGGCAGCAGGGCTCAGCCAGCAAGTAGGATCAGGACACGCATTGTTGTGGGCTCATGGGATAGCTCATCTCCCCACACTGCTCAGCCTGGAATGAGATTGGGAAGACAGAAGCTAAAACATTGTCCTGAATATGTAAATAAAGCACAGAAAAGACTCTGCTTTCCATGGCACAACAGGACTCAGCCAAGGGCCAGGAGATGCGAGAAGACCGTTGTTGTGTGGGTATCTCTGGACCGTGTACAAATTCCAATGTCTGTTGCAGTGACAGAGCGGAAAGGGAAGGGAAATTTTTCACGTGGGCAAAAAGATGGGTTTATCTCTTTTGCCTCTAGTGTGGCCAGCTGGGTAAAGACAGCAGCAGCCTTTGGCCTGTGCACAACCTCGCTTGGAGTGAATGATGTCTAACCAGCTCTGCCCTTCCTCACACCTGTCCCGTAGCTGCCTTGTCATTTAGTTGCCAGCTTAGGTGCCAGGGACTGTCTATCACGGTCTGTTAAATTAATATCTGATGCCATGAGGCCTTGTTCACTGAGAACAGTGTGGAAAAAAAGGACCTTTGTGTCTCCAGCAAAACAAATGAGTCTTAGGGTTGGTGTTGTCCATGGGGCAGGAGGCCACATTAGCAGCACTGCGTCACACACAGCTTTCATTGCTGACTATTACTTTGCATTTTGTGTGTCACGAAGCAAAAGCCAACAGCATCACCAGCCCTCCCAGGAGGATGCATGACTGTCTACATTAAAAAAGGATTGTTTTACCAAGTCCAGCACAACAC
Source organism: Neomorphus geoffroyi (assembly GCA_033558235.1). Classification (NCBI taxonomy): domain Eukaryota; kingdom Metazoa; phylum Chordata; class Aves; order Cuculiformes; family Neomorphidae; genus Neomorphus; species Neomorphus geoffroyi. The sequence goes on from JAUMJM010000062.1 coordinate 22,880,928, forward strand.
TTACCACATCCACAAGCTGTGAAATCTTTAATCCGAAAAGGACTTTGATAGTGTCATTGGAGTTTTCCACGGGGCGGACCCATTTCTGATAGCCTTCAAATAAGTGCTTGAGGAGCGCATCCTCATTTTCAGCGATTGAAGTGAAGGCAGCCACATCTGGAAGAGAGCAACAGAGAGTGGAGGCATGCTGGAGAACAGATATGGAGAACAGCACGACCTGAAGAAGTGAGGCAGTGTGATGATGTGAGGCAAATTTGCCTTTGGGCAGCTCTTGTCAGTAAAATGTACAGGAATTCAGATGCGCAGGCTCTCAGCAGAACCAGGGCAAGGGGAGGGGAAGGCAAGACAGCCCAAGCCAAAGCCAAACTCACACACAAAAAAATCACCTGACCAACACACTTATAACTTTGTACTAGGTTTCTGCTTCATGTGGCCTTTTTGTCTTGAGTCAACATAATTGTCCAGTCTTTTTTGTTCATTATTCTTTAGAAAACCATGGGCTCAAAGCATCAGGTGTCCTCTTTCACTCTTTAGTAATAAATATCCAGCCTCAGCCTGATAAATATCATGCTAAGAAGAAGTTCTGTTTTTTCCAGATACCTGTGGTGTGCCACAGAGAGCTGGGGTCACAGGGGAAATCTGGTCATTGTGGGGCAGCCCCTCACTGACTGGCTCACAGCTAGAAACGGTAGCAATACACTGTGGGCATTTCAGGGTCCAGAGATCTCACTGGTACTTGCTTGGTTTCTATTGGCCTCTGTGAGGCAGAGGCTGCCCTGCACAAGGATCAGGGTGGTGGGATTTCTTTGCTGAAGGCTACAGGGCCCATAAGCCAGATCTGAGGGAGCCTCATGCAGTACTTGGAATTCAATTCTCCTGTGGTTAACCAGGGGATAGCAGAAAGTTGTTAAGAAAGCTGAATTCTCACAGACAGGAGGAGGTGAGTTGGGTGGGCAACAGGAACAATCAAAGAAAAAGGAGCTCATCTGGCAGCAGGAGGAGCTGGATGATGCAGTCAGAGCCAGGTTTGCTAGCAACCAAGCACAGAGCCATCATGGTCTCTACCTGCAAGACCTGGGATTTTCCCAGACCCTGCCACCATGCTCCCTCTTCCCCCACTACCATGAAAAGGAAGGGGCAATTCAAACCATCTATCCTCTCTTAAACACCAGCCCCATTCTCTGTGATGTTGAGGTCCTGACACAACCACCACCCCTCCCCTTACGCATATACACTGCACCCAAGAATAAGGAAGATTTCACCTCTCCTCAAAGGCACCATGGAGAAAAAAGGCACTTGTGCTGATTGGCCCTGTGCTGCAAGGGTCACATCTGATATTGCTATGCCAGTAGTCAAAGAGGACCTCACAGGGCGCTGCCTGCCCCCACCTTCCCCCCGCCCTATGTCCCTTCGATACCCATGCCCTGTCAAACCCAGTGTGAGAAAGACACCTGTGCTTGGATTGCCAGGCACGAAGTGCAGGAGAGGTTTGCAGGCAGAGAGTCATGCCCAAGGCACGGCGCAAGGATCAAGAATGGAAGAGCCTTGGCAAGGAGGCACAACTGAGGGACTCACACATGCTGTGCAGCAAACACCAGAGGTAAGGCAGCCCCAGAAGGGTCCCTGTGCCACACAGAGAGGGGAAAAGGCATCCAAGCCCAGCAGCTCCTCAAGAGAGAAAATTCAAGGCAGAGAGTAATGCTCTGCCAAGTGCATGGAGGAAATGGAGTGACCACACACCACTGTCACTGTCTGTGTCCTCTTCCCACAGCAGCTGCTGCCCATCTCCTGGGTGAGTCAGGCTGAGCAGCTTCCTCTCACTCAGTGGAGTCTATGTGAGGCTGCGGGCAAAGGGAGACCTAGCAGGAAGCAGCACAGCTAAAGGATTGCCTGAAGCAAAAACCTGCTCCCACATCAGAGCTTCTCATTGGACAAAATTGTTCCCCACTGCAATCTGGGTTGTCTCGGGCTGGCACAAGGTCCAAGCAGCACTGTCATGCCCTGCTGCCAGCCACAGCAAATGGCCATTCCTCTTTAAGAAGCTGTAAACTCTGAAGCCTAATATTGCCACTCACAGGGTAAAAATTACTTTACTGTCAGATGTTCTAGCACAGTCTGTGCTTGTCCTCTTTTGTTGGACATGCAGTTGTGCCAGACCAAACCCTACCAAACCCCAGGAAGGTGCAAACCAGCTGGTCAGAGGGAGCTTTCACCACTGCTTTCCACCTGCTCTACACTACAGCCAGGGATGGGGTCATGCAGCTGTCAATACAGTTTACAGCAGCCTTTGTGGCCACTCTGTGTCTTGCCACTTTGTCACAGCCCTTTGAGGTCTGCTATTACCAGCCGGGAAACAACAAATGCCCTTTCTGATTGCTCCAGGATTTATTCTTACATCGAGGCTAACAGTACTTCACTACAGCAAATGGAGAACAGAGTCTGGGGTCTGTCCTAGGAAACTGGATTGTCTGCCCAAACATGCCAAGCAGGCACTGCATCCACAACCAAAGGAAGAGAAAGAACATGTTTCTCCCCACTCCCTACCCACAACCTCAGTGGTCCAGTCCCCCGATACACGAGTCTCTGCAGAGAACTGAGCGCACAGCCCTTGGCTTTCCTTTTAGGTGCCTGGTTGTTAAACATAGGAAATTTAATGGGAAAGCCTTTGAATAGTAAAAATCCACAACCTTAAAACACACAGCATCAAACCCAGCTTTGTCTTAATGCTGGGATACATTGCTCTGGGTTTATTTGAGTATAAATCCCTGCACACACATCCTCAACCACACACCCCACAGGAAGGGTCTGTGGCTGTGTATGAATTCCCTCACAGGAAAACAGTGCTGTTTCACAGTCCGTACCTCACATGAAGTCCATGGGCCCTAATGCTCCAAGAAGGTATATCAAAGAGCTAATAAAGCTGGGTTTGGGGCTGGATCTGTTGATTCCCAGCTGCTGGGGAAGCCATAGAAAACACTGAAAAAGACTTGAGAAGTCTCACAGAGAAGAAATCCAGAAGTAATATGAGTGCCCTTCTACGACAGACTCATTACTTGCCGGGGGACGGTTTAAAAGCAGAAGTTTTTATGAGAAGTGAGACATATCAAGTAGAAAAAACAGCCTAACAGCTCCTTTGATCTAGCCCTATCTGAATATCAAGTTAAAGTCATGGAGAAAACACGGAATAAAGTAGCACTGCCTTTAAAAAACATGGCCATAGGACAGATGCATCCCTGAAGCTACCGTACAGTGCACAGAGAAAGCAAAAGTTTAGGAGCTCCCTGGCAGGTTACCACACATACAAGCAACCAAACAACTTTTGCAATCTCCCCTCTCCCTCAGGTTGCAGTTTCTCTCTGCTGTCCGTGCCAGGAGCAGTTTCTTCTGGCACAGGACCAGGCATGCTAGGGCAGGGAGGCTGCTATCAAACATGCAAAACACCCCATGCAATGCATACGGGACACAGCCTTCTTCATCAGCTCACCCGAGGCATTTCATTTTTCCTCCTGGTGATGGAGAATCTCCTGTAACTTCCTTCAGCAGTGACAGTAAGCTTAGGATTTTTTTTTGTTAATTTCTATCCAGTGACCACTCCCAATCCTCCAGTTTTTAAAACCCTGTTGCCAAAATGGCTGTGGCAGCAACACAAAAGCAGCAGCTGATAAAACCCTCTTTTGCTATTCAGACAGTGTTAAGAAGAGAACCAAGGGAAGCTGGCACCTACCTTGTCCCAGGAAGCAGCAGTTAACTGGCCAGGAGAAAAAAAAAAAAATTAACAACTACATCTCTGCTTAGAAGAAAATGAAATTGCACTTACCTGAGCGGCTCAGACACAGCACAAACAGCACTAGGCAAAGCATGGGCACCACAGTGGCTTTTCCTTTAAATCTAATTTTTTGTTTTCATAAGCAAATCGATCTCATCCCAGTAGGGGACTAAAACAGTCTAGTTAAAAATCAAGGCGGACAATTGAGTCTGCAATGTAAGACAGCACCTTTTGAGCCTTATTTTATCTCATTATGACGCTCCGTAAATCACACTTCATTGATTTTCAGTCAGCTGTCACATCCTATAAGCCAAATACAAAGCTCTGGGTCCTAAAGTCTGACTGACTTGTTTGTGGTGGTGTTAGGGTGCCTACAGCCACTGTGGTCTAGGATTAGAAGTGAGGCAAGGTTTTTAAGGAGGAGAAATGTCATTTGTCATGCTGCCAGTTATAGCTGGGGAAAAAAACAGGCTGCAGATCAGACCCAAAGATAGATCACGTGCCTGAAAGGTTGTCTGTTTGCTCCAGCTGTGTTGGATGGTCTAATAAAAGAGGCAGACTCCCTACAGACCTAACTTACCTTATTCATTTTTCATACCATACTTGCTCTTTTACAGATATAAAATGGATTTGGGGAGGAAAAAAAACCAACAGTAAGATATAGAAGGGAAAACAGAGCTGATTCCTAAATTCATATCTCATCAGTTATACACAAAATATCACAGACAACAGTACAGAAGTTGTTCCACAGTACTATTGGCACAGCTTAACAGAGTATGTTACCCCAGGGCCTTGTGTTTAGCAATGAGAATGATGGAGCCTTTGATTATTTAGCCAGTTCTTCTGTAGGTATCAATCCTCCCCACCAACCTTGGAGAGAACTCCTTTCAGAAGACCAGAAATTACTGATAGCATCAGAAAGTGGGCTCCTCTTTTCGTGTCCATCTGCTGCTCTTCTCGGTTTTCTTCTCAAATGAAAGCCACATTGCAATCTGTCTCCAGCGAGGAGCTTTTCCCTGAACTGATACACATTCATAACCTAAAGGAATTCTTTGCTAATTCCTTTCCTAAAGGAATTGCTTGCTGGCTTTTATATGGAAAGACTGTTTTTTCACCAACAACTGGTGCTGTTTCTTGCAGTGGCCCAGATTTTGGTCATAAGCTACGTGATTCAGATCTGCCTTATCTGATACACTCACAGAGGACTGATAACTGGCAGCTGTAACCTTATCAGATTATTCAGCTTCTGTATTGAAAGATATCATTTCAGTGGGGTTCAAAGTCACATTGCTTATAGAAGTAACTTCCCTGCAGTATCCTAACACCTTATTCAGGAGGCTGTGGACTTGCAGCCTGCCTCATCCATAGCTCTCAGGCAGGCCACAGGCAGCAGCTTAGTGGGTTTGCGTTTTCCACTATTGCAGTACACAAGGGCCCTCGTTAGCTCTTGGGCTCTGCCAGTATTCACCTGGCAGGGCTGGAGGAGCAGCCGGTTTGCTCTGCATCTTTCCTCATTCCAGCTGCAGAAAGGAATTCAGAAGCAACAATGATATCAAGAAACTGTCTTGAATGAAGTGTCTCGTTCTCACCAGCTGCTGTCACCACCAGACTGCTCAGTTTATCCATTAGATCCAGACCAGGTATAAACATACAATTCATCAAAGTGCAGAGTAAGAGTCCTTTTTCTTATGCTGGCATCAAGAAAACAGCAGGTGTTATAGCAGTGCCTCCATCTGCCATAAAGTTGAGTGTGGACTAAACACAATCATCCTGCCTGATGCATATTTTTTTGTGAAAAAGCTACTTCTTAAAAATGACCTGTGCAGACATCTACATGCTTTTCAGCATGTTTCTGGTTCTGTATAAAGCTCAAAACACTCAAGCCTTTGCCCATTGATGCCTCTGATAGTAATTACTGCCTTCAGTCGGTTCAGGCACTGCTCTGTTAGGTAATGCTGTATCACAGACTGGAGAAAAAGTTGTTTTCAAAAGGCTTTAACCTGCTACTTTGAGGTAATGAAGTTAACCCATTAGTTGGCTATAAGACTATTATTTTGCTGCTACTTGGTAGTTGCTTGGAGGAAAGTATGATGCTTGCTTTACCATTGCCTCCAGTCACTGCTTAGATTATGACAAGAGGTGAGGACCTAGCTTGGCTGGTCTTTGGCTTCTAATGTTATCTTGTACCCAGAGGAGGGTACTGGAGAAATAAATTCTATTTCCTTGCTGATGGTGCTTTTGGTTTTGAAGTCTTTATCCAGCCACACTATCCAATATTTTGGGAAAGTAGATACACACGAATATTCCATTTTACTAGCCAAAGATGTGGAGCATCTACCCTAAGTTAGCAAATATTCTTGAGTAAAATTTGAATCTTCTCTGTTGAGAACCTGCCTTTTCTACACCACAGGTTTCAGGGGATTTGTAACTGACATGAGGCTGCAATTCCAGGCTGCAAACAGCCAAGAGCTGCCTGAGGACAAGTGGCACTGAAACTGTACCTTGCTCGCTGTGCAGCTCAAACTCCTAGGGGAAAAAAATGATTAATCCACCCAGAGGTACAAATCCATCAGTTTGAGCCCACATGGTAATTATCAGGAGCAAAAAATTTTCCAGGGAGACATGGCAACACCTGCTGGCAACGAGAGGGCGGTGAACCTGGACAGAGGCAAGAAGGATGGTGGGGAGTAAGGATATGGATGGGGGATGCTGCAAACCAGCACCAAGAGGCCCTATTTCCAGAACCAAGAGCAACGAAGAGGTCTGTAGTACCACCAGGGTTGTTGGCTCCAGTGAGGAAGAAAAGAGACGCTGCAGAGGTGAGGCTGTTGCAGCAGATGTGGGGCAGGAGTCCCCTTTCAGGTGCACCTGCCTTCTCCAATCCCAACTCACATCAGCCTCCCTGGTCCCTGAGGCTACTATGCTACGATCCAAGGGAAATATACCTGGGGTGCCATATTTGGGATGGAGCTAGGCTCCACAGAGCTCCCAAGCAAGAATGAGTACACTTTGTGCCAACCTACACCACACAGGGAGCCAGCAGGCGAACACTAGCCAGGAAATGGTGAGGGGCTGTTCCTGGAATAAAAGTGGCATGGGAAAGGGCAGCACTCCTGGAGCCTCGTTTCTGCCCTGGTACTTCCCCTCTGATTCTCTCTGTTCTTGGTCCTCACGATCAAGCAGGACACCTTTCCCCATCAGCAGCTTCCTAAAACATGCATCTCCAGGTGAGGAATGTTTTTAGCGCAGCTTGCCAGCAACTTTTGCAGCAGACACTTTCACGTGCCAGAGGTCACGGAGTTTGCAGCCAGCCATCCACCTGCCCACGCACCCTGAAGCGCCTCCTCCAGTTGCCCCTGCCCCTCTACTGCGGGTCAACTCCATCACCCCACCCACCATGGTCCTGGCACCTTCCTGCTGTCACCTCTCTTGGCTTGCTTACAGGCGCCACCAACCCATTCAGTCCCTCACCCTGCTACTTGCTCTCCTTCCCTTCCTCTTTCTCCATGCACCCTTTTCCCATGCTCCCACCATGCTCCACCTCTCCCGCTGTGCCGCAGCACAGCCGCCACTTTCCTCTTCCTCCTTTTTTTTCCTTCTCTCACCGAGAGAAGGTCCTTGCAGCTCCTCCCTACCTGTTCGCTTCCCAGGCGCCGTGGCAGACGTTTCCTTGGCTCCTCAGTCGCGCTCTTCCAGCACCGCTCCCTGGCAGCACCGGGCACGGCAGGCAGCACCGGGCACGGCAGGCAGCACCGTGTGGAGGAGCTGGGTCTGTGGGTGCAGAGGGTCTGTCGGACTCGTTTGGGTTACAACGCAGATTACACGCTCTGTGAGCTTTATTTATGAGCCCGGCGTGGCACGTGTGGTTTCGAAAATGCACGTTTCGAATGATGCATTTGCAGCTGTACGATGTTAACTGGGGCTAGATAAAAAGCTCTAAAATGCATACAAATTTTGCACCTGTGCATGGACCTGTTTGTGGCAGCATCTAGGTCTTGCCTCGAGAGATTTACCCTCTTTCACATAGTGGGCAAGGGAAAAAAGTCTTAAAGTCAGCTAGGGAACAAGCAGCCACTCAGCATAGCAAGGGAAAGGGCTGATGGGGACCCTAGACGGAGGCTGCCGGAGCTGAACTCACATCCAAGCTGGAGTCAGGCAGTTGTTTCAGTGGTGATCAGGGTCTGCAAGTACAGGGACGAGTTTCTGCAGAACAAGAGCCATTCCAGTCCTGTGTTTCCTTGGCACTTTACTACTGTGATAAACTCGTGCCTGTTCTTCCCATTCCCACCTCATTTACATAAATGCAGACTTGAGACAGCTTTCCCTCCCTGTGTTCTCTTGACAGTGTACAGTCCATCCAACTGCCCACTACCCATTTCCCTATAAAACCTTCCGCTGCTCCGTTGGAACTGGAGACATGTAGGGAGATTAACCTTTTGGAGGTACACATGCTCTTCACCACAGTATGCACATTATACTCCTAACAGATCATGCACTGCTCTCTGCATTAGATGCCATTTTCCTTTTTCAATTCTAACTTCACAATGAGGTCTTGTTCAGGATATGGCACTGTGTCTGTGGGCTCTGAGGTGAATTCTTGTATTTGGTGATACTAGCTAGCTCTGAAATATGATTTCACAATTGTTTGGTCTGAATTGATAACTGTAAATTAAGATCCGGCTCAGCTCTGCTATTTTCTCACCTTTTCTTTCCATTTTATCAAGCTCATCTCTGCTTTGGCAAACTCTCCTGACAGCCCAAATTTTATCTGCGGCATCATGGGACTTGCTGTTCAGATATCGAGACTTGGAAGACTTCAGGGATGACCAAACTATTAGCAAGAAAAGAGAAATAAGAGAAAACTTTGTTTTGGAGACAGCTCTTCTGGGAAAAACAGAAGCACCTGGTTCGTGTCTATCTCTACATCGACCTCAAGTCTCTCATTTTCAGTGGTAACAACTGGTGCCCTGGAGCCCTTACCCCAACACACAGGTGCTCCTTGGCAAGATGGAGCACTATCGTCTTCTTTTCTGCTTTCTCCTGATTTAATACAGGCTTTTTACTCCCAAGGTAATCATAAAACCCAAAGGGCAATTCCTGTCACATCCTATGGCCTCAACAAGCTACCTGAATCCTGGCAGCAGCTTTGTTGATTTTATCCACTCCTCTTTCGATGCAGTAGCCCAAACAAGAGTCTGAATGGTGGTAGCTGACAAACTTTCTTTTTAGACCTGCTGTCACACTTTCATTTGCTGTGTCCTCCCAGATGGGGGACTTCCTTGGAGATAGCATAGCAAAATCAAATGCTTTGTTAGAAATTGGATGAGGTTTACAAGTACTGTGTTGTTTGTGCCTGCCTTTGAAAGCATTTGTTCTTTATAATCTTTTCCTGAGTTAACAGAGATGGTCCATATTGTCCACACAAGATTCACAATGAGGTTTCTTTTTAGCTTTAGAAATGTATCTTGACACAGATAACAATTCTGTGTTGTCCAAAATATGAAAACATACCATATTCCCTAGGAATTCTTGAAGACCCATATTCTTTTGTCTCTTTCTTTGTTACATGACTGAACTTTTTTCCAGTGCTTGTGGCTTTTTTCATGATGCCTGAATAAAAAGAAATGCAATCACTGCTGTGCATTTTCCTCTGGTCCCCTATGCTTCTTGCAGCCTGCTCTGAGTAGAGAAAGACAGTTATTTCCACAGTTAAGTTCTCCATCAAGTGCATTTTCAGCAGTTGCATTTCTGAGGAAAAAAGTTATATATTGTATATTCAAATCTGTAAATACACAACGACTACCAGATTGAGCTTTATGAACACATCTGTCATTCAAATTTTTGTCGTGAGCTGTTATACCTTTGGGGTTTTTTAAAGTTGCCATTTTTACAGAAAATGCAGCAGCAGCACCAATTGTCTCAGTCACATTCAGCCTCACAAAACTCAGGTGGTGAGAGACATCACTCAACATGGGCCACTGAGCAACAGGAGAGATGCCTATGCCTTCATCTCTAGCTTTCAGAAAGGAAAAGGATGGGAGGGAAAAACAAAGCAAAACAAAACAAAAGCCCAAACAGCAACCCCCCCAAAACAGGTGTTAAATCTCTGCCTACATGCCAAGGTGGCCACTCTCTGTTTGATTTAGACTTGTTTTGACCATTTCCCTTCACTTTGAGGGCTCTTTTCTCTGCCTACCATTCAGCAGCAGCATGCCTCACCACCCCTCACACACCCTCCCTCTCAAAACCAGAGCCAGAATTGTTAAAATTCTCCCTGTTTGGCTGACAGACAATGTGAGTGCTGTACAGCCGCCTCATCCAGGCACACATTTCCTGAGATTTTACATGCCTGACTTTGTCGGTGCCCACCAAATGAGAAGATGCTGAAGTCCTGCGAAGGTAAACTGAGCCTACTCTGCTTAGAAATGCTCCCTCTCCAAATGGTGTCTGGGTTTGCTAAGTTAGGAACCACCAGCAATGACAAGTATCTTCAGCTTCCCAGGATCCAGGCTGTTTAGTCCTTCTGTGAGCAAGACCCCTGGTGTTTGAGATGCACTTATCTTTTGTATGATATCAAATAGTTGCAACTCTTGCCCAGGAAGAAGGAGGTCTTGGCCCTAGGCTGGACCCAGCCTGGCCTCATGTTTTGAACGCTGTGGCATGCGAAGAGCAAAGACACCCCCAGTCAGCTACATTGCAGCCAAGAGTTTTACAAAGTGGGATTTTTAACATAGCAGTCAGGACACTCAAATGAATGGGGCGGCTCCTATAAAGTGCATGAATTTTACTTTCAATCATCCCTTGTTAGAAAGCAGAAACTGCTCTGGCAGCTGCCAGTCAACAGACTAGAACTCACCTTTGTCACGGTGGTCACCCTAACCAGAATCGTAAAGGCAACTTCTCCATAGGAAAGCAATGGTGGGGAGTTTACAAGAGATTCTTCATTTAATACTTCCTGCTAACTTACTTCTGTCCTCTAGTCATGCCACAACAGGGCTCACATCAGTCCATTGATGTTATGAAGACTTAACTCCTGATGGTCTGAGCTGGATATGAGCCTTCTAGATGGAGATGCCTGCTTGCCATGCTGAGTATGTATTGTTTGGGTTAATATCAAATAATTTATAAAGAATAATATTTATTCCTTCTAGAGGTTTCTAATGATCAGATGGAAATGTTTGTAGGTAAGAGCCAAAGAGCTTCTGAAGGAGCTAAGTAAGAAAAAGAGGGTGTATTGCCTTTGGAAAGAAGGGGAGGTAAATCAGGTTATGTTCCAAGATACTGTTAAGTTGTGTAGGAAGAAAATTAGGGAGGCAAAAGCCCAGCTAGAGTTTAAGTTGGTCACTTGTGTTAAGGATAATAAGAAGTGTTTTTATAAATATATTAATGGCAGAAAGAAGGGCAACAACGAACTCCACTCCTTATTGGATATTGAGGGAAATATAGTAACTAAAGATGAGGAAAAGGCTGAGGTGCTTAATGCCTTCTTTACCTCAGTTTTCAACAGTAAGGCAGATTGTTCACTGGACAACTGGTCTACTGAAGTGGTGGACGGGGTCAGGGTGCAATATAGCCCCCCTGTCATCCAGGAGGAAGAAGTTAGAGACCTGCTGAGCCACTTGGATCCTCATAAGTCTGTGGGGCCAGATGGGATCCATCCTAGGGTGATGAGAGAACTGGCGGACAAGCTTGCTAAGCTGCTTTCCATCATTTATCACTGGAGAGGTCCTGGATGACAAAGTTGGCCAATGCGAAGCTCATCCACAAGAAGGGTCATAGGGATGATCCAGGTAACTACAGACCTGTCAGCCTGACCTCGGTTCCAGGTAAAATTATGGAGCGCTTAATCCTGGGTGCAGTCATGCGGCACCTGCAGAATCAGCGAACTCAGCCAGCATGGTTTTAGGAGAGGCAGGTCCTGCCTGACCAACCTGATTTCTTTTTATGACCGTGTGACTCGCCTGGCGGATGAGAAGAAGGCTGTGGATGTGGTGTACCTGGACTTCAGCAAGGCCTTTGACACTGTCTCCCACAGCAGACTCCTGGAGAAGCTGGCAGCCCGTGGCATGGACGGGAATGTACTGTGCTGGATTAAGAATTGGTTGGATGGCCGAGCCCAAAGGGTGGTAATGAATGGTGTCCCGTCCAGCTGGTGACCGGTCACTAGTGGCGTCCCCCAGGGTTCGGTGCTGGGCCCGATCCTGTTTAATATCTTTATTGATAAGCTGGATGAGGGGATCGAGTCCTTCATCAGCAAGTTCACAGATGACACCAAGCTGGGAGGAAGTGTTGATCTGCTAGAAGGTAGGAGGGCCCTTGACAGGCTGGAGAGATGGGCTGACTCCAATAGCATGAGGTTTAACAAGTCCGAATGCCGGGTCCTACACTTTGGACACAACAACCCCATGCAGAGCTACAGGCTGGGGACAGAGTGGCTGGAGAGCAGCCAGGCAGAAAGGGACTTGGGAGTGCTGGTGGACAGGAAACTCAATATGAGCCAGCAGCGCGCTCAAGTGGCAAAGAAGGCCAATGGTATCTTGGCCTGCATCAGGAACAGTGTGGCCAGCAGGACTAGAGAGGTCATCATCCCCTTATACTCGGCACTGGTCAGGCCGCACCTTGAGTACTGTGTCCAGTTCTGGGCCGTCAGTTTAAGAAGGATGTTGAGATGCTGGAGTGTGTCCAGAGGAGAGCAACGAGGATGGTGAAGGGGCTGGGGCACAAGCCCTATGAAGAGCGACTGAGGGAGCCGGGGTTGTTTAGCCTGGAGAAGAGGAGGCTCAGGGGAGACCTTATTGCTCTCTGCAACTACCTGAAAGGAGGTTGTAGTGAGGCAGGAGTTGGACTCTTCTCTCAGGCGACCAGTGACAGAACGAGAGGACACGGTCTCAAGCTTCTCCAGGGGAGGTTTAGGCTTGGTATTAGGAAAAAATTATTCACTGAAAGGGTGATTGGCCATTGGAATGTGCTGCCCGGGGAGGCGGTAGACACTGTCCCTGGAATTGTTTAAAGGGAGATTGGATGAGGCACTTAGTGCCGTGGTTTAGATGATGAGTAGGTGTAGGTTGGGTCATAGGTTGGACTTGATGATCTCAAAGGTCTTTTCCAGCCTTGTGATACTGTGATACTGTGAGACAGAATATGTAGGATCATCATTTTGAAAATCTGTGGCATAGTATTTTGGTCTTCCTTTTTCACTGGCTTATGAACAGATAGTACACTTCAATGTAGACCCAGAAACCAGATTTTACATACAATAACTCCTGGAATTTCCTGTCCATAATAACTTATTATATTAAGCCATTATTTCCAGTTCCAAAGGAGATATAGTTCCCTTGAATGTCTACCTATGTGCTTAAAATTCAGTGTTGTCCACTTCCCAGTATTTGCCTGTTACATTAAAGTTTTTCATGGTTGTGCTCATGTATGTCTACAAACAAAATCCAGTTAGACTTCTGAGTAGCACATGTGAAATGATGGATTTTAGGAGATCTTTCAGTGTTTTCTCAGTTTTCTTAGCAGATATCTGAGTGTATTGAGTACAGAAGAAATAAAGGCCTTGGAACACATCTGCATATGTAATAGCCTATATCTACAACAGAACAGTTCTGAGTAAGATCAGTTAGCCTGGGACTGTCTAATTACTTGCTGTCAAATATGACTTCAAACTAAGCCCAGCATATCAGATGACTTCACAGTATCACAGTATCGTAAGGTTGGAAAAGACCTTTGAGATCATCGAGTCCAACCTATGACCCAACACCTACACCTACTCCTACTTGTCAACTACACCATGGCACTAAGTGCCTCATCCAAATTCTCTTTGAACACCTCCAGGGATGATGACTCGACCACCTCCCTAGGCAGTGCATTCCAATGAACAATTACCCTTTCAGTGAAGAATTTCTTCCTAATGTCAATTCTAAACCTCCCCTGGCGAAGCTTGAGACTGTGTCCTCTCATTCTGTCACTGGTCGCCTGAGAGAAGAGTCCAACTCCTGCCTCACCACAACCTCCCTTTAGGTAGTTGTAGAGAGCTATAAGGTCTCCCCTGAGCCTCCTCTTCTCCAGGCTAAACAACCCCAGCTCCCTCAGTCGCTCTTCATAGGGCTTGTGCCCCAGCCCCTTCACCATCCTCGTTGCTCTCCTCTGGACACACTCCAGCATCTCAACATCCTTCTTAAACTGACGGCCCAGAACTGGACACAGTACTCAAGGTGCGGCCTGACCAGTGCCGAGTATAAGGGGATGATGACCTCTCTAGTCCTGCTGGCCACACTGTTCCTGATGCAGGCCAAGATACCATTGGCCTTCTTTGCCACTTGGGCACACTGCTGGCTCATGTTGAGTTTCCTGTCCACCAGCACTCCCAAGTCCCTTTCTGCCTGGCTGCTCTCCAGTCACTCTGTCCCCAGCCTATAGCTCTGCATGGGGTTGTTGTGTCCAAAGTGTAGGACCCGGCATTCGGACTTGTTAAACCTCATGCTATTGGAGTCAGCCCATCTCTCCAGCCTGTCAAGGTCCCTCTGTAGGGCCCTCCTACCTTCTAGCAGATCAACAATTCCTCCCAGCTTGGTGTCATCTGTGAACTTGCTGATGAAGGACTCGATCCCCTCATCCAGCTCATCAATAAAAATATTAAACAGGATCGGGCCCAGCACCGAACCCTGGGAGACGCCACTAGTGACCAGCTGGATGGGACACCACTCACTACCACCCTTTGGGCTCGACCATCCAACCAATTCCTAACCCAGCACAGAACATTCCCGTCCATGCCACGGGCTGCCAGCTTGTCCAGTAGTCTACTATGGGAGACAGTGTCAAAGGCCTTGCTGAAGTCCAGGTACACCACATCCACAGCCTTCCTCTCACCCGCCAGGCGAGTTACACGGTCGTAAAAAGAGATCAGGTTAGTCAGGCAGGACCTGCCTCTCCTAAAACCATGCTGGCTGGGCCTGATCTTTCCCTCATTCTGCAGGTGCCGCATGGTCGCTCCCAGGATTAAGCGCTCCATAATTTTGCCTGGAACCGAGGTCAGGCTGACAGGTCTGTAGTTACCTGGATCATCCCTACGGCTCTTCTTGTGGATGGGCGTCACGTTGGCCAACTTCCAGTCTTCTGGGACCTCTCCAGTGAGCCAGGACTGCTGATACATGATGGAAAGTGGCTTAGCAAGCTTGTCCGTCAGCTCTCTCATCACCCTAGGATGGATCCCATCAGGCCCCACAGACTTATGAGGATCCAAGTGGCTCAGCAGGTCTCTAACTTCTTCCTCCTGTATGACAGGGGGGCTGTATTGCACCCCGCCCCTATCTACCGCTTCAGTAGACCAGTTGTTCAGTGAACAATCTGCCGTACTGTTGAAAACCGAGATGAAGAAGGCATTAAGCACCTCAACCTTTTCCTCATCTTTAGTTACTATATTTCCCTCAGTGGTCAATAAGGATTGAAGGTTACCGCTGCCCTTTTTTCTGCCGTTAATATATTTGAAAAAGCTCTTCTTGTTGTCCTTAACACAAGTGGCCAATTTAAGCTCCAGCTGGCCTTTTGCCTCCCTAATTTTCTTCTTACATGATTTGACAATATTTTTGAACACAACCTGACTCACCTGCCCTTCTTTCCAAAGGCGATACACCCTCTTTTTTTTCACTGAGCTCCTTCAGGAGCTCCTTCAGAAGCTCCTTACTCATCCAGGCCAGCCGTCTGCCCCTGCGGCTCATCTTAGAGCACATCAGGATAGCCTGCTCCTGCGCCTTGAAGACTTCATTCTTAAAGTACATCCAGCCTTCCTGGACCCCCTTGCTTTTAAGAACTACCTCCTAGGGTACTCTCCTTACTAGTTCCTTATATAACTTGAAATCAGCACACCGAAAGTCCAACATGGTCGTCCTATTTTGCTCTTCCTTGTTCGATTGTTAATGGAAAACTCAATTATCTCATGGTCACTGCAGCCCAGACAGTCTCCAACCACAACATCACCCACCAGCCCTTCTCTGTTGGTAAACAGCAAGTCAAGGAGAGCCTCACCCCTGGTAGGCTCACTCACCAGCTGTGACAAGAAGCAGTCCTCAATACACTCCAAGAACCTTCTGGACTGCCTCCTCTCGGCTGTGTTAAGTTCCCAGCAGACATCTGGGAGATTAAAGTCTCCTAGAAGAACAAGGGCAGACGATCTTGAGGCAACTTCCAGTTGCTTAAACAACAAAAGGTCCACCTCTTCCTCCTGGTCGGGCGGTCTGTAACACACTCCAACCAGGATGTCGGTCTTGCTTGCCCCTCTTACTCTTACCCATAGACTCTCAATCATAGGTCCCAAATGAAGTCAGAGTATGTTTTTCATGTAATTCACAAAAATTAACTTTCATGCAATATATAATCATAACAGAAGGGACATGTAACATAACATTAGCTAGTAGAAAGTCTTGTAATTATTTGGTGGCATATGTAGCCAATGGATAGATTGTAAAACTACATAAGTTCATTAAATATTTTAACTGAGAGGTTTGGAGACCCAAAAAAGCTATCTCTACGGGATAACATGTTTGACATCTGTCATTTATCTTGCTTCTGACAAGCCAAAGAAGATGAATACAAAACCCAAATATTTATAGCTTCACCTCATAGAGAGA
Source organism: Neomorphus geoffroyi (assembly GCA_033558235.1). Lineage (NCBI taxonomy): Eukaryota > Metazoa > Chordata > Aves > Cuculiformes > Neomorphidae > Neomorphus > Neomorphus geoffroyi. The sequence continues at coordinate 22,897,323 of JAUMJM010000062.1, forward strand.
GTAATTTATAACCGTATGTAAAAACTAGATTTGCATTTTCTACCATGCCAGAATATCCTGTTTCCTATAACTGTTTTAATGGCCTGTATGTACTGGTCAGAAACATTAACCTATATAAAGGTATTGATGTGAGACTTTAGAGAAGCCTTTGTTTAGCCTGAAGAGCTGTAAATTAGATATCTGGTTAGCCTTGGACATCTTGCAGGTGGGGGGATTTCGCAATTGAATTCTGTGGGAAATGTGGGGGTTTATTCTCACTTCATCTAATAGCAAACAAAGGCTGGGTTAGAATACCTCCCTGAACTGGGAGCACAGCCCAACAGGTTGTGTATATTAGTAGGAGGAGGCACCTTTGGGATCACAGCCAAAATGCTCTGCAGACTCGTTCCATGGTGCATTGAGACTGGGGCTGGGAAGAGGTCCAACTCTCCGAAGGCAGGCTGATAAGTGCCAGGCCAGACCCTGGAATGTTGACAGATGACAGGGAAGAGTGCCATGGCTTGATTTATCATGGCTCTTGTAGAGCTTGCAGAAAAAATACCACTTCCACTCAACTCCATAACAGCCTCAGGCCCTACCAAAACAAACTGGGTTGCTGTCACCCTTCTCCAAGTTATCACCCGTATTTGTCTTCAGTGAGGCAACTCCTCACATTCACTTCCAATGCAACATGCCTGCCTCAAACAGTCTTTCAGTCAGCCAACAAACTGGTTTTATAAGGTTTGCAAGTGTTTTGAGGCTCTCAGCAAGCTGAGATAGCATGATGTATTGACTCCGGATGCATCAGAAAATGAGCAAAATCGAAAGGAACAAAAAAAACCAACTGCAGGAATGCCTCAAAATTTAATTCCTCTGCAGCTAATGGGGATGACTGTTGGCTAGGAATGCTATCAGACACCGTATTCACTCAGGTAAATAACCATTTATCATTGTAGCTGGATTTTGCCTTACTGTGATCTCACAGCAGCACATTGCGTTGTCACATTGTTGTGGAGACCACCTTCCATCATGACATCATGAGCAAATGCTTAGAGGCTGAAGCCATACATGGCTTTGTGACTTTGCTGTTGAAGAATGATCCCGCTTAATCTTATCTGGGACACAATGACGCTGCCCCAATGTCCCTTCTTCTGCACAAGGCTGATGAGAAAACCCATGGTGGACTTTCTAATGATACAACAATAACAGCCCCATGTGATTTATTGAGGTTTTGCCCAAAATATTCAGAGTTAGGCAGGATTTCTGCTGTTGATTTCTTTGGAGGGAAAGTCACACCAGTGGTGAAGATAGTCATCAGAAAAATCTCAGCTCCCCTGAGAATCATTAAGCTCACCTTTATACGTCTTATATGTATATATTGTCTTATTTATAGGAATCAAGAGGCAGATAGAATAAAAGGAAAACCTTAGCCTGAAAGCACAGAGAGTAAATTTCATTGAAATAATAAGCAAGCCTCCTCGTTCCTTAGCCAAACTCATCCACAAACCCAAAGCAGACTTCAGCTGAGACAGTCTTTTATTTCCAATGCTGTTTCCAACAGTGTTGTGCATTTTCATCTCTGTGGCACATTTCATAGCAAGAAAGAGCAAAAAGTTATCAGTCCATAATAAAAGGTTACTGCCCCATGCCCCAAATATCCCAGTGCTCAATTGCTGACAATCTCTATAACTGAGCAGGTCTGTGCCTCATGACCTTGTATGAAAGATCAGAAAAGGCAAATGCAGTAAGAAACACGGATGTTTAAATTCTGAAAGTATTCATAGAAAAGATCAAATGAATCTTTGGTAAGAGAGAAGAGTGATACTGTAGAGGAAGCAAGGCAAGGCACATAAGAAAATGTCAGAGAAAATGGGATAATCATGATTAGAAAAGATTTGTGCTGCGGAGAGAAGTCTTACTTCTACAGTCATATCTCATCACAGAGATGACGGGTTCAGTACACAGCATGCTCACAGGACTTTGTGGTGATCGCACTGTGAAAACAAGGCCAATGTTATCTACTGTAAGTTTATGATTTTTTTGGTGACTGGAGGACTAGAAGATATTGAAGGAGATTGTTTTTTCATTTGCTGTAAGAATCCAGTCTGTCAGACAACACTGGAAACAACACAAGAAAGTAGCATTTGCAGGTGTAAGTTTAATTTAATTACACCTTATCACTGAAGTTATATATGTCAATTACCTGACATCTATTAAGCTGGTATACCATGAAGAAAAACTGTAAGTCATAAAAACATTACTACACAGGCCAAGAGGTAAACATCAATACTGTTGGAAGAGTATTTATCAACAGAGTGATACTGCTAGATTAATTGTAATGACATCATAAACCTGCTTCAATATTTGAGTGTAAAAGATATATATACATACATATATATGTATATGTTTTTAGTTATATGAAATGTTACCATTAGGAAATCAGATTTTGTCAGTTGATGGCAGTATCAAAGCAAGACAACTCCACTGACACTATAACTGTGGTTTATATCTGTGTATATTCTAAATAGATTGTTTCTACAGTATTAGAGTTCCTCAAGTTGAAATTGCAACATGCACATTCACTTGTGGGGATAGACAAGTTTTCTATTATGTGATTTACAGTTGTATTATGCTGTAGTACATGCCCACAATTATGGACACATAAATAAACTCTCAGCAGTTTCAGTTCCTTGTCATCCAAAGTCAAGTAAACTAATAAAAAAGGTTTTCCTATCTGGACTCAGAAAGAAAAAAAATAAGGTAAAAACTGAATGTACACACAGATTACAGAATTTGAGGTTATTGATAAATAAATTCTTTTTCAGTCCTTGGACATAACATCATAGATACTCATTCATCAGGCAGTAACTCCTGGAGTCCCTCAGATAAACTGCCACCACCAAATCACTTGATAAAACACCGTATCAGCTCAGAACATCTATAAGACAAGCCTGCAACTGTAGATCAAGCTTAACATATGAGAAATGGTAACTTTTATCAGCAAGACCAGCTTCTGTGGACTGAGCTCACACAGCATGTGCCCTACCAAGAGCAGAAGACTCTGCCTTGTTGTCTTACAGCCAGCTTGGGAACAGCTCTCTCTCCACTCAGATTTTCTTGTCATGCAGGTGCAGGTGCACACAACAGCATCAGCATCAGTGACCTGATGAAGAAAAAGTCTGATCCCATCAATGTAAGCAAAGAAGAAGAGAAGGGGGAAAAAAAAGAGAGGGAACTCTAGATTGAGCTGTAAAAGTGAGTATACTGAATCTTCCTTCTCTTGAATCTCCTTCACAGCAGAACCAGCTGCTATGGTTATTATCCTAAATCTAACAGTGCAGGTGGAAGTTTTGGGATTTCTCAAGCCCAGAACAAGATCCTTTCCTCTTAACATAAAGAAGTACCACCTCTGAAAAGTCCTTCCTTTACACGCCACGGGTCCAGGCTTTAAAGCACTTGAAGCCAAAGAAGTTAATTTCTCCCTGCAAAAGACACGTGTGAGGACACTTCTGAAAAGAGACAGTGTGAGGGTGTGTGACTGGCCCCTGCCAAGGAAGAAGGCCCAGAGGGGATAGGCAAGAATGGTGAGCTCAGAGAAGAATGCAAGGAATTACAACAAATTGTCATAAAGACAGCTGAAATCATCTGAACACAAGGAGAGCTGAATGGTAACTTTTGTTTTAGGTATACAGCTGTATCACCTCGTCATCAGACTGCATAAAGAGCCTTTCCTGAAATAATCAGTCAAGTGTAGTGTTCTCCTGAGCAAGCCAGCATGGAACGGGAGCCTGTTTGTGACTCAGCCCAATATAAAGTATAAAAACTGAACAACTCACAATATCAGCTTGGAAGAGAGCAACTGGCTTGTTTATCCACATACTCCTTTCTGGCAACTGGGGATACACAGGGTCATGATGGCAAGCATTAGAGACCAGTAATGGGAATTTGTATCTACATTTGTATTATGATTCCATTGTACATTGCAATTGTGATACTTCAATAGGGCTGCGGTTATAGTATATGGCTGTATCACTCTGGTAAATCGAAGTCCTGTGTGAGAACCTGGCCAGAGAATATTGGACTCTGGCTGAGGAACTGTAAATGAGCTGAAGATGAAAGAAGAAACCATTACTGAAGACAATACCTCTTTCTGGGTACCTGTCCCAGAAAGACTTGAAGATCTTCCAATAAGAAACCACGTCTTTCACAGACACAACTAGTGAAGGTCTGTAGATGACTAATATAACCACAGACTATAAACCTTCAATAGTAACATCCAGTGAAATCTGGAAGTGAGAAGCCTGCTTAATTTGCTCAGGTTCTCCCTGAGCTTAAATATAATTTTAAAAAAAACCAAAAAACAACAAAAACCCTCAAACCAACTAGCCTTGTGGTATTCCACATGCTCCTCCCTAACTAAAAGACCCTTTAATAGACCACTAACCAGAGACCTTTTAGTAGACCACTAGAACTATTAAGATGCAGAGGACAATCCCTTTTCAGAGGTTTCAGGAATGTGTGAGCTCAGACTTTACAACACATTTTTCCTGTACAATGGGAGGAGTCAGCTACAGGAGGATCACTAGGTCATTTTGCATGACAGACAAAAAAGAGCTTGATCTCAATACTAAATGAATTAATAGTGGCAGGAGTGTGGAGAGATTTAATTATTGCAATGGTATAATTATTGCAATGATTTAATTATGATAATGTAATGTATCTATTCTCAAGAGAGCTCAAAAATTTCCTTCTGAGTAACTTATATCAATGTTTTCTTTCTAAATATAAGAATATGACTTTCCTTTGGGAACTGTTTCAAGTTATTCATAGTAGATGAAACAACAACTTTGCAACACATTTTTTTCTGGACACTTTAATACTCCTTTGGTCTGTATAACACTGTAAGGCCTTCTGCACAATTGGCACAATAAAATGCTGCAGTTGCATCAAAAGATCTTCCTATAAGAAGATAAAATTTTCATTGAAAGCACTGAACAGGCACAAAGTGAAATCTTTAATAGTAATTACTGTAATAATCATATTTTTGTATCATGTATCCTGTTTTGCTCTTTCTCATTTATTTATAAATCATTATCATATCTAAACTAAGGCAAATAACTTGCTGTGCTTAAAGCAGTAGGAGTTACAGAACTGGACTTGGAGTCATAATATACTGTTAGCGTCAACATGCTTTGGCAGATTGTGTTTTGGTTGTTAAAATTAAACAATAGCTCAAAATACTGTTTTCCACCCTGCCAAAGCCACCTTATTGAAGGTGTAAGCTGTCAGCTTATAGACTAACAGCCAATAGACAAAAACCCAAAACAAATCTCAGAAAAGAAATAAAGCAAAAGGGCAACTAGGAATAACTGTGGGTTCAGAGAAGCAAGTAATAGGAGAAGCCATTTGAAATGGACTTAGAAACTGTTACAGTTTTGCTTTTACCTAAGCAACTACTTTGCTTTCCTTCTTGCTGCATTTGAACTGGGATTTTTGCACTTCATTATGCTGCAAGAGAACTCCTTCAAAATCACACAAGGCACCTGTACCCTAAACCTTATGTAAAGCTGAAGGAAAATGAAATCTCATCAATCCAGAAGATTTGTTGGGAAGCTCAGTTTCATTAATTTGCTGACACAGTTGTGAAGACTACATTAGTAACAACACAGTCAAGAAGGGAACTGGAACCAGAGGAGAAAAAGCAGCAGTGACAAAGGACTCCCTCAGTGTGAGAAGCAGTAATAGAAGTATTTAGCTATTCATTTTCTCCCCATAAAACAAACCTCTAGGTTTGAACTGCCCCAGTTAGACAAGGAAATCCAGTACTTTGCAGAGGTGTTTGGAGAAAAAAAAGTAAACACTACACACACGTCAGATACCCTGCCACAGCAAAAGGGAAATTCAGGCACCTGGGGAAAGTAAAACAACACTTCTTGGTTTTTTATCTCTTATTTCTGCCTGTTGGAGCATCAGTCCATTTCAAAATAAATCTGTCTGTCCAGATTTCAAGGATGGTGCAGTTCTGGCAATTTTTCTACTTTCTAACTTCCTTGGATTGTTTGCTTTATAAGGTAAGCTTCAGTGAAGTGTAGTTATATGAATTCAAACAAATAGCAGCTACTTTATGTGCAATTGGACAACACACACCATTCTACATTCCCACCTCTGCTTTTTAACTCCAAATCATCTTTTTAAGAGATGTTCACAAAAACTCTGGTATGTGCAAGGATTGGGCACCGATTGTGGCCAATACTCACAGTGATTCAGACACTTCATAGTTGATTGTGTGAATTTAACAGACAGAATTTAACAGAATTTAAGAAAAAAAAAATTAAGAAGAAAGTGCTTGAAGAACATATTTAGCTTATTGATTTTACATAAAAAGCTAGAATTCCTTTCCTTCATTTTCTTTCTATGTTGCCATCAATCATACATTGCAGTTTAGTGCAGCAAAGGGCACAATGCAGGAAAAGTAATCTGCAAAGACCATCAGTTGTTTCAATGCCAGTCTTTTTTCCCCACTTCAGAGCTCCGCAATACCGACAGCCCTCATGGGCCTAGCAGAGTCCACAACTAGCCTTGACATCACTGCATCAGGAGTAAGCAAGGGAGTTTTGAAAGACAAAGGAAAAAAAAAGTTACTGCTAGAGAAATTCAAGCCCATTGTCAGAATGGACTGCATCTCTTCTTAGAAAAATCTTTTAATGATAGGAAAGGACTCATAAGAAATTGGGCAGCCTGGCGCTACTGAAACCCTGAAGACAAGCAATAATTATCCCTCTTGATGGAAGGGACATTTACTTGAGTGAGCCATTAAACCAACCTCAACACAAAAAGCTGAAGCACACAACTATACACACCAGCCATCTATTAGCGTTCCTTAAATTTAGCTTGCTGACTTACTTCAGTTGGGCTGCTTTTCTGAAGGGTTATGAAGACAAAGCACCCAAAAGAACAGCCCAACAAGCACAGCATCCACAGCATAAGGCAGAGGGAGAAGGGGATCTTTGGTCAAGGTGGAAGGAAACAGTAATGAAAATTAAGAGTATGAAGTTACACTTAAGTTTTCAGAAGCAGCCAACATAATAGCAGCTCATGGCAGCTGGAGGAGAGGACTTATTTCTCCCCATCCCCAGCTCCCAGCATTGCCTCTTTCTCGTATCAGATCTGATATTATTGATCTTCCTCTGCTGCTCCACTACAAGCCAAACCTGCTGCTTTATTGAGCTGTATTCCCACAGAAAGCTGCAACCATCACAACAAGAAATGTGGTAAGAGAGCAGCCAGCCAGACGGCAGAAGGAAAGGGTGATGGCGGGAGCACTTCAGCGGCAGAGGTGTGATATTTCAGGGACCTGACCCACCTCAGGAAATCACACTCTAAATTTCTGGAGAGTAAGAAGAGAGGGTATTTTTCAGAGAAAACAGAAACAATCTGCTATCTGGCCACACATGCCAACAGCATAGCAACAGTTGTTTAAATGTCTTTTCCTTTTCGCTTTTTGAAATTCAGCATTTTTAAGACTATTTTAAGTATAAGAGTAACAGCAACCAGACTCCAGGACACTAAGAAAACCCCAGCATTCTAAACCAAGAAACTGCTTTGGAAAGTGGTACAAAATGTCAAGCTAGTTTTGGCAAAGTCCTGGGAAAGGAGGAGAGAGAACAGTTAAAAATCTAACACACTATTTGCTTTTTATTTTTAATTAAGTTTAATAAATGTACACAAAAGGATGCATCAGCATTTTTTTCATCTTAACTATATGAAATGGTAGGGAAAGTAGATACATGGCATGAGTGAGGTCAGAAGTATCAAGACTGGTTCAAAACATTTCAAAATGTCATGCTTACAGAATATTAAGGGAAGCTTTTAAAGCTGTCATGAACAGGGCTCAATTAATGTCAGCTAGAATCCACACCACACACAAGTTTGACATGACTGAGAAAAGTAATTTTCTTCATGACTAATATATGCAGGAATTTCAGCTGTAAAGGCTACAGTAGGGTAGCATGATGGCATTTTCTCTGATTTTGTACGAGTTCATTGACTAAACAAATTATTAGACAGTAAGTACAAAATGCTGCACTACTTTGTCATGCTAAACTTATTTTTATAAAGAGTATTAATAAGGCTGAAGGAGATGCAGCAGCATTTGAGATATTAAAAACCAGTCTAGCACCAAGCAGCTCCCAAAGTCTAACTCCATAACTGCCCTTTGGTGATGCATTTTGGGGAGGAAAAAAAAACAAAGAAAACAACAAGAAAATCAGAGTGTACTGCAATGAAAGTCACAAAAGTCTTACACCCGGGACACATGAAAAAACTTCTTCATTTCTTGAAGCTATGCAGGTTGAGATGTGAGTTAAGATGAGCACAAGATTCTACCTGTTACAGTACCTATGGGAACATTGCACTCCAACATATTGGGGACTGTATATTATCAGGGCACTTTTGAAAAACAGTCATCCTAAACAGTACATTGCCTTCTTAATCCTGCCAATAGTCCAAACCACTGCACTGCAGAAATATTTTTAAGTGCCCTCAAAACAAAAGCTTCTTCTACAGCTCTCATCAGCTATGCTAATGAATTCTCATCTCCCTCACAACACACACGTGGTTAAAGGTTACTCCAAAATAAGAGGTTCATTTACATAACTCACCAAAGGGATCCAGGAATTAGACTTTTTGCAGTGCTTTGAAGGCATAGCAAACTGAAGTTGGAAGTTTTCCCAGGCTGAAATGTGTACCTTATCTCTATCTTTCTGCAGCAGTTGTAGGTGTTCTTAGCTGGCCTAATTCTGCTCCTTCTGAAATCAGTGAAAACTACTTTCTGGGGATCACCAAAGCCAACATTGAATGCCTTAACAAAGCTTTGCACTAAGTGTACAACAACCTCAACTTAACTCTCTGCCAGATGAAGTTCCCCATCCCTTGTAAGCATAAGACAGCCATTGTAAAAAACCAACCAAACAAACCCCCCCCCAGATTTTAAATCTTGCATCCTTTCCCTCTGTAAAGCAATTCAGATTTTGTAAACTAAATGCATATTCTAATTCTGAGATGCTTGCATCTTCAATACCTTAAACGTGTATCAAACTGAAACGAAAACAACAAAATAATCTCATTTGCATGACTGCTTACGCACTGTTTTAGAATTCTGGAAAGTCTTACACACAGAATTAGAGAGCATTTAGTTTTTAAACTAAATTTCTTGGCCTAGCAAGTGAAAGCTGATGTTCAGGACTTCTAGGCAGGTACTTCTACAACTTCAAAATAGTCATTAGGCAGAATCACATATCCTTTTCCTGCCAATACGTCTTTTTCTTTCTGAAACTGAACAATCTCTCTCAGTTTTTCAATTTGTCTTTCCTGACGACGGCATCGCTGTTGTGCTGTCTTGAGCTTCTTCCTAAGTTTTTCAACTTGCTCCTCCAGCTGCTGAATTCTTTTTCGCTGATGAACTGTATCCTCTACGGTATAGTTGTGATCACAAAAAACAGCAAGATTGCTCGGGGTCTGAAGAGGAGGCATCAATAATCCAATACTTGGATCTACAAATCTGGCATCTATTTGAGATAAATGAAAAGAAGGAGTTGATGGAGATGGTGGTAGTACTGGAGCTGCTGCTGGAGGTGGTGGCGGTGGAGGTGGTGGCGGTGGTGGCAGTGGAGGAGGTGGTAGTGGATCTTCAGGCTGTTCTGCAAACTCTTCAGGCTAGAAACAACAACAAAAGAAAAGTACGTTTTCATGCTTAACATTGTTTACAACACAACTCCCTAAATACAGCCCCAGAATAGAATAAACAACCAGGACTAAAAGAAACAAAATAAATTTCAAAGCCTGTATTTTCAAAATTGACAAACGGCGCTGGGCCTGTTCTGGTGTTGTCTGGCTTCTAAACTGGAGATACTTTTAAGCAGCTTCATTAACTGGGCTCTTTGAAACTCAAGTTCTTGGTGTCTCAAATAAATAAAAACCAGAAGAATGTAAAAATAACTCTCACTTGAAGACTTAGGTCAAATACATATCTACAATGAGCCAAGAAGCTGGAACACAAGCTGCAGTTCCATAAAATGGAGTTCAGCTGACCTAATAACTCATCACTGCCGTCTGGTTCCCCTTGGTGCCTCCTTCTTTCCACTGGATCTTACTGTTACATACTTTAAACGTATCAGCTAACTTAATCAAAACCACATTTTTCACAACATAGCATGGAGCACAGACCATTGGTATCACTCACCCATCATAACTGAATTCTAATTACTTCTTAGAGCCAAAACAGTTGTTCTAAGACATAAGAACAACAAGCTATTTCAAATTACATAATGCAAAAGATAAAAAGCTGTCTTCCAAGATCAGTATGGATTCAATTCCAAAACAACCACTACTATTCTGCTTTGTTACTACATTATTTCTTGACAATACCTTATAGTCCATTTTGCAGTACCCTGGGACAAATAGGAATAGCACTAATCCTTCTCCATAACTAAAAGGCACTCTTCTGTGTTTTTGTAGACCCAGGCATGATAATTAAGGAATGTGGCTTACCACTAATCCTGCTGCACCAATCACACTTTTGCAGATTACCCAGCACACCCATTCAGTTTTCATACTGTTAAAAAAAATGTATACATGCCAAAGAAAACATGTGTCGTACAGATAGCAGGGAAGCGTATCAGACAAAAAACTTAACACAGTTTTATTTACCTGGAAATGTCTGTCTTTCCTTATATACCTTCTCCTTATATTCTCTGTTCTGTTATTATCCACTTATCATTTTTCAAATAAATTTCCTTTTTATTTCAGCATCAATTCCAATATTGTATATAAAGAGAAAAATCAGACAAGCAAAAAACACAGTTTTCCTCTGTGTGCTTTATCCCATTAGTCCTTCATGCTCTAGACTTATCATATCCATTCTCTCCTTTGCCACTTCCTCTACCACAGAGTGCCAAGAGATCTATTAATTTCTCTCCTTTATAGGAGTTAAGAGTCAATCTTTTCCATTCTTATCTTGCAGTTATTACATCAACAAGGAGTACCTGGCTTGCATCTCACTGTAAGCTGCTTTAGCAGGGAACAATATGTCTCACAGTAGACTACCATCAGAAGTTCAGGGACAGAAATCAGAGACCAACCTGACTTAGGAACACACAGTATCACAGTATCATAAGGTTGGAAAAGACCTCTGAGATCATCGAGTCCAACACAAGGTAAGGCAGGACAGAAATAGTGTCAGCACAGGCAGACAGCAGGTGCAGCTACTGTTCTGCCCCTCTGTTTGCATCTTAAACTCTGCGAAGCCAGAGGACAGAGTCCTTTAGAAACGACAGTCAAGTTTCAATCGATTGTCTCTTCAACATTAGCTGTAGCCACCAGTCAGTGTGGGAGAGTTACAGTGTAATTTGCAAGTATTATTGAATGTTCTCTAAGAGTCCAAACATGCAACAATACAGCAATACTTTCTTACTTTGCTGCTGTTCCACTTAATTCAGCACAAGGCTTTAGCCAAAGTTCCACTGCTTAGGCTTCTGTGTACACACAGAAGAACAGATCAGAGCTACTGCACACCTGTAAAATACCCTATGTGCTCCAAAGCCTCAGCCAGCCTACTTTTATGTCCTTGTCAAAGCAAATGAGAACAGCTGTTGGACATATTTCAGCCACCACAGCCCTCTGCATGCCTCCAAGTCCACACCAGTATCCTTCACAATAAGCATTTTCTCCTGGCTGCTCTGCTACACTACTATGAGTAACACAGGTGAATTCCAGTATCTTAAACTACAGGTGCTTGGGGGTTACCTTTTCACTGGGCTCAGTATAACAAAATATCGTGGGCACAGCATTTTCTTTCAGAAGCTTATTGTTGCATTCCCTTTTAAAACAATCGGGAGTGAAGTGCTCTGAACAAATGCTGCTGTACTTGGTTGGCTTGAAGTTTTTCCTTTTAACAGCAGCTTCCCACTTCTTGCAAAGATCAGGTCTGGTAAGGGGAAACCTGTGAATAAGAAGCACTTTCAGCTTTCTTGGCAAGTTTTTCATCATGGGGTGGGTTACAGCTGAGAACTGCTGTGTCTGCAAGGTGGTTCGGGTTTTCCTCTGACAGGCTTTCTCCAGGGCCTCCGACCAGACACTCGGAAGGAGGTCCCCCTCTCCCTGAAAAAGGCAGCAAACCCCATGCCGCCTCCCTCGCACCTTCCCCCAAGGGCTAACCCCTGGGACAGGGGAACCCCTCCCCTCTCTCCTCCCCTCCCTTCCTCTCCCCCTGCCCTCTCTCCTCCACTCTCCCTTTCCCCCTCCCATGCTCTCTCTCTCTCTCCCTCTCCCCTCCTCATGCCTCCTCTCACCCTTCCCTCCCCTCTCCCCTCCCCTCCGCCTCCCGCGCTGCTCCCGCGCGCCCCGCCCCCTGGCCCCGCCCCAGCGTGCGCGCGCTCACTTGTGGAAGGAGATGGGCTTCTCTTTGTCGTATCGGTTCCGGCAGCGGTAGGCGGAACAAGACTGCACCATCCTTCTTCCCTGCCGCGCCCCGCAGTCAGGGAGACGAGCTCGCGGGCGCCGTTAGCTCACCGCCGGGAGTCCATGCTGCTGTCCCGTCCCCCCCCGCCTGAGTGTCCTCCCCCCCCGCGCCAGTGACCCTCTGAGAGGGACGGAACGGGACGCGGCCTCTCCCAACTCCAAGATGGCGGCGCCAGCTTCAGCGCAACTCTCGCGGTGGCCAGCGCGCGCCGCGCTCGCCCATTGGCGGGGCTGCGTGAGGGAGGCGGAGCCCCACCTGCGGGCCGGCCAATCGCGCCTCCGCCTGCGAGCGCAAGCCGAGGCTCCCCCGCCCCCCCGGGCTCCGCCCTGTTCCCCGCGGCCGGGCCGGGCCCCGCCCCTCCCGCAGCCACATCTGGGCAGCGGCGGCAGCGGCGCCGCATCCCGAGGAAGGAGCCCCAGCGGGGACGGGGGTACGGGGACCAGGGCAGCGGGGACGGGGGGGGGGCTGTGCTCGCAGGCAGGGAGTACCTCTCATGGGCTGCGGTGCCCGGAGCTGCTGCTTCACCCGGCAGGCGATGCTTCGGGCGGGAGGGTTCCAGTCGCTCCTCCGCAAAATGCGATGGGGGGAGAAAAAGCAGGAAAAAGAGCCCGTTGCCATCGGCTGCGCTAAGGACGCGTAGGACATCTCCGTTCCACTCACCAGAACGTGGCTCGCAGATATATCTAAAAATATAGGGCAGCAAACTAAATAAATCGGCATGCCTAAATAAATTTGTTTATTGGTTACAAATAAGTTTATGCTTTAAGCGGCTTCTGCGTTTCCCCGTTCTGTAGCCTCACCCTCCAACTCTGCATTAGATCAGCGAGTAAACCCGTTCTACAGAACTGACCAACAAGGAAGGGACCTGCCTTTAGTGTCTATCTCTGTCACCCACCACATCGTGACTAAAATGTCTCTGACAGCGCCTCGGGGCCAAGTGAACCTCACCAGCTTTTTTTATGTCCCCACTTGAGGACCTCATCTTCTCCTCAAGTCTACTTTCCCTCTCTGCGCTGGCTTTGTAAGGGAACGGAGAGAAGCCGTTTTGCAGGGGTGTCAAACTCGCCTCCCGCTGGCTGAATCTGGCCCTCCACATTCTTTTATCTGGCCTGCCACCTCTTCCGTACCCGGTGGCAGCGTGGAGCTGCTTGCCCCAACGCTCCTGCCAGCGCGCTGGTCACGTGTGCAGCGTGTGACGCGCGTTAGGCTGCAGGAGCAGCAGGATGGCAGCAGCTTTAGTTTGACACCCCTGACGTACTAACTTTAGGTCGAAGGCTGCAGCTTCTCTGCCTGGACAGCACTCTTTGCCCAGCCGCAGAGGAGGTACCAGTCATTGCCATTTGCTCACCCAGGAATATGACAGGAAAAGCCCGTACAGAAAGCAATCGCAGCAATACCTCCACAAAGCTGTTCGTATTAGCTGTTTTCAGTACTCGCTGTTGGCTCAGCCTTGCTAGCTCTACCCCTTTGCTGCTAGCTCACCCAGAAGACAAGGAAACAAAAATAAACACTTCCTAGCACCACCTTCCTCACTGAGAAAGACATGCTTACTCTTCTATCCACACACATGCCTTCATTTCTGGCTGTTGCCTGGTGGCTTTCTTCTCACTGGAGTCCTGCTGCCGCCAGTTTTCTGAGCAGCGATTCTGCCACCACCTCAGGGAGCAGCAGAGCTGGGCTGCACCACAGTAAGATGAGCTGAGGGTGACTGGAGCCAAGGTGTTGGCCCTCACCAGCCCGGGCAGAGTCCTGCAGCGTCCTGAGTAGAGCAGGGCAGTAGTGACTGGACCCACGGATACACCCAGATGAGGTGAAGTAATAAACCAGGTACAAGGTCCACCCAGGGAGTCCAGGCAGGACGAGCAGGAGATGGTGCCAGGAACAGGACTGGAAACAAAAGTCCAAGGTCCACCCAGGGGCTGGGGCTGGAGAGACCTGCAATGTAGCTGGGCAGGGACAAAAGGCCCTGGGCTGAGCTGAAATGGAGCTCCCGCTCCATGGGCAGGGTGTGTAACTGGGGACTCCAAGGTAGGCGAGAAGCTCATCAAGGTCTTAATTGGTGCACTTAGACTCTAGTTCTCCTGTGGACCTGCAGTCTGGGGCAAAGTCCTTCTTGACTTGACACAGGTGTCTCTGTCTCCGCCCCCCTCTCCAGCGCCCAGTGTTGGAGTGAAGCGAGGCATAGTGGGGGCACAGTGGGGCTGAGCACACAGTGGGGCTGCCGCAGAGCTCAGCACTGTTGCTGGACTACAGTGTCAAACTCACAGCTCCTGCTGTTCTCCTGTTCCTGCAGTGTAGCTGCACATGTGACCAGTGTGCTGGCAGGAGTGTAGGGGCAAGGAGCTTGGTGCTGCCACCAGGTACGAACAAGGTGCCAAGCTGGATGAAACAACGTGTAGGGGCGGGTTTGGTCTGCAGGCCACAAGTTTGACACCCCTGTTGTAGATCCTGGAGAAGAAGCACTTGGTCTCAATGTGCACCATCTAACTGAGGTGATGCTGGTGGATCCCACCATGGATGGGGAGAATTGCTGAACGCATAGATGAGCCACTAATGCCTTCAGTCAGCAAGCCAACTTAGAAGAGAGCTTTCAGCAGCTCTGTCAGGATGACATTTGCACCCTCAGCAGAAGCGATTTTTAAAAGACTGGGAGGAAAGCAATTTCCTCACCCTGTAAGGATTTTGGAGGCTTCAAGAGGGGCAGGGGGGATTGCCTCAAGTGAAGACAAATACCACTCCCAATCTGAAAAATGGTATTTTCATGTTTCAATAACATTGAACAGTCTAAACTGTTTCTCAACTTCTTTTTTTTAGAAGAAAAGCTACCCGTCTCCTTCTTGCAAGTGGCTTTTGCTTTGACAAGCTGGCATGCTTCCCCAGTGTTGTTGGGAAGCGTTAATCCTCAACATCTGTACTTTCCTGTGTCTGTCCCTCCCAGCCCCAATGCCAGAGCCCCTGCCTGCAGTGATAAAGAAAATTCCAGCAAATAAACTCTCTAAGACACATTTTGGAGTTTTAGAAAGCAGCATACTTTGTTACAGCGCTGGACGCATGAGGGAAGGATTTCCATCAATCCTGCATGATGAGGTAAGAGCTGGTACAGAATATATTTCCTACTTACATACATATGCATGAATTTTCCCAGGAATCTTATGCATATTCTATTACTTTCCAACGGCTCATTTTAATTTTATTATTAACTTCACAACAGCCAAATCTCTGCTAATTAGATCTTTGAAGCCAGTTCCTCTGTCCAACCTTGCATTTTTAGATAAAGAGAAGTATTGCCTGGGAACAGCACTACTTAAAAAAACATACCATCAGAGAAGAATAGTCTGTGTCTTAACTTTAAAAAACCCCCACATTTACTTAGATAGCGCTTAACTGAAGTCAATTAGAAAACTAATTGGTTAGTTAGCAAAATAATTCTATAGGAAATTAATTCTACAGAAAGCTAATCCTACAGAAAACTAACTCCTCTTTAGCTTAAATCAAAATATTCCACTTTCTGTAACAGGAACTACTTTCCTTTGTCCGTACCTGCTCCCTGTCTCAGCAGCTGCCGCAGCTCGCTGCCCTCCCGCTCGATGAACCCCCGCCCCGCTCCCCCGCGGGGAGGAGCGGCGGGGCTTTCCCACGGGTACTGCGCAGGCCCGGCGGGGGGGGGGGGGGGGGCGGAGCCGGGGGGCGGCTCAGCGCGCGCCACCGCCCCGCGGAGCAGGCGCTCAGCGCGGCCCGGCCCGCAGCCGCCGCCGGCCGGCGAGGGCGGCAGCATGAGCGGCGGGCGCAGCGGCCGATCCGCCGTGAAGATGGAGGCGCCGTTCTACGCCGAGGAGGGGCTGGAGCTGCTTCCCGACTTCGCGCCGCTGCCGGGGTTCGGCGCCGCCGGCGGGCCCGCAGCCGATGCAGCGGCCGCGGCGGCGGCGGCGGGGCAGAAGCTGCTGCTGGGCGCCGGGAAGAAGCGGGAGCTGGCGGCCGCCGCCTCCGCGCCGCTGCCGGGGCCCTTCGCGCTGCGCCCGCCCGCCCGGGGGGCTGCCCTGCGCCTGCTGCCACCGCCCCCCAGCCCCGCCGCGCCGCCCGCAGCCGGCACCGCGGAGACCGCAGGCGGCGGCGGCGGGGCAGGGGGAGCCCGCGGCGGCGCGGAGGCCGCGCTGGGCTCCGCGGCGGAGCTGCTGAAGCTGCCGGCGGCCGCGGACTTGGAGCAGCTGCTGATCCAGGGCGGCGCGGGGCTGGGCTCGGGCAGTCCGGCGGCGGCGGGCGGCGGCAGCAGCGGGGCCACGGCAGCGCCGTTCCTCTACCGGCAGCCGGTGACGCAGGAGCAGGAGGGCTTCGCCGACGGCTTCGTGAAGGCCCTGGCAGACCTGCACAAGCAGAACCAGTTGCTCGCCGCGCCGGGACCGTGCTGCACCGCCCGCCCCGCGCCGCCCGGAGCCCCCCCCGCCGCCGCCGCCGCGGACCCGCCCGCCGTCTACACCAACTTGAGCGGCTTCAGCGCCTCGGGGCCGCTCAGCCCCTCGGGCAGCGCCTACCCCGCCACCGCCCCCCCGCCGCCGCCGCCGCCGCCGCCGGGCTTGGGGTTCGGCGCGGCGGGGTTGGGGGGCGGGCGGCTGCCGGCGCGGCCGTTGGAAGAGCCGCAGACGGTGCCCGAGGTGCCGGCGGCGGGGGCGGGCGGGGAGGCGGCGGGCAGCGGGGCGCCGACGCCGCCGTCGCTGTCGCCGCTGGACGCGGAGAGCCAGGAGCGGCTGAAGGCGGAGCGCAAGAGGCTGCGGAACCGCATCGCCGCCTCCAAGTGCCGGCGGCGCAAGCTGGAGCGCATCGCGCGGCTCGAGGAGAAGGTGAAGGCGCTCAAGGGGCAGAACGCCGAGCTGGCCGCCACCGCCAACCTGCTCCGCGCGCAGGTCACCCAGCTGCAGGGCCGTGTCCGCAGCCACCTCTCGTCCGGCTGCCACATCAACGCCGCTGGGCACCCCCCGCCGCCCGCCGCCGCCCCCCAGCCTCGCGAGGCGGCCGCCGAGGCGGCCGCCGCGCCCGAGACCAGCGCCTGCTGAGGGGGGGGCGGCCCAGACCCCGCCGGGACCCCCCGCCCCTCCCTCATCATCCTCCTGATTAATTATTGCTATTTATTCGTGGTCGCAGGAGCCGGGCGTTTGTGAAAAGCTTTCACTGAGGTCTCTCGGTGTCGCGCTCAGCTCCGCGTGGTTGTGGTTTGGTTGTTTTAGGTTTTTTTTTCGGTGAAGCACTTGAGATCTGTAGAGATTTCGTAAAAAAAAAGAAAAAAAAAAATTAAGGAAATCCTTGTTTACAGAGAGGTTCAACTTTATTTTCATGGGGGATATACAAGTGTGTTTCTTAATACACCTTAGTGAACTGTATAGCGATGGATAAGCTTTTAAAAGTTTAAAAAAAAAGCCAGAATCGTACCCTTTTCAAAAGATGTGCGTGTATATATATATATTTAAAACATAATATGGCTATGTATATTTTCTTGGTATTGATAAAGAACTTTTTTAAAAAGACCGTCTTTCTCTAGAGCTTTAATTTGCCACTGAGAGTTAAGACAACTACGTACGTGCTCTTGCACTTGCGCAGCTTTGGTTTTAAAATCAAACCCTGGAGGGAAATGATTTTTGTTGTAAATCTTAAGCAGGATGAAATGCATTGCTGACTCAGTCGTATGAAAATACTTTTCTAAGCTGTTCGCTCCATATTTCTTGTGCCAGTGCAAACTTGGGGCATTGATAGCTATTTATTGAAACTTGAACACTTTTGGACGTTGCCTAGACCTTATTTTTCTAGATAACATGTTCGTGGTGTAAACAGCTACTTTGGGAAGAAGAAGAGCTTTACTTTTCTTTCCTTCACTGTATACATTCCAGTAGTGTTTGCTCTTTATGGAGTATAGTAACAATTCAGTGCTATACAGAAAAAAAGGGCTCAGATTTGGGGTGGGTTAGCTATAAAGGTGGTAATTCCGTGGTATTCTGTTTGAATAAATCACAAATATTATGGAGAAGTAGATTTATTTTGCAGTAGAAATCTGCGTATCTTGCTTCTAGGTCTACTTTGTTGTAAAGAAACTTTCTGCAATATCCTAGAGACAGAAAGAGTCACCACTAGAACGTGAAATGTTTTTCTGGTTGGGAAGAATTGGTGTGATTTATTTGTTTGTCAGGATTTTACTAGTAATAGAAGAGAACAGCGAAGGAGCTATTTCTTCTAAGTTGACATAATCCTCAATAAGTTTTTGAAAGCTTTGGATCCCTTGCTCGGTACTACTGCCTACTTTGCTTCTGCTGCACCTGTGTATTTTGAGCATAGCCGCTATCGCAGCGCTGTCGAGCCCTGTGGCATGGTGCAGTGGGAAGGGTCTGTCGGAGTGTGACGGTCACCTCAACAGGAGCCCCTCGGTGCAGGGGCCGCGGGCCGGGCCTGCCTGTGGGGGAAGGCAGGGCTTCTCCTGAGCAGATCCAGCTGCAGAGTGGGGCCCACTCCCCTATTCAAAACTGTGCTTGAACTCAGAGGCAAAACTTCCATGGGGATATGTGTCTGTGCCAGCTGGTGAAAATGGGGGATTGTATGAAGAGCCAAGCGGGCATAGACGTCTTTATGTGCATAAGCCATTGCTCAGATATGTTAAACCCACTCAGGAGCCGTTACACATCTCTTACTTCTGGAGGCTACGCTTGATGCTTTGAAATTCAACAAGAATGGGATAGACTCACAGCTTTTCTTGCTTTTATTGGGGATATGTGAGTGCTACCTGTTCAGAGAGTTGAGCTGCAGCAGTCAAGTGTGTGAGTTTTTTTCTTTTAGTGCATAGTCATTCCTGGCACACGTGTCAAATGACATGACAGTGCATAGTAATTGTGTTATTGTAGCTGAGATGTTCTGAGGATATTTCTTTTCTTAATGCATATGCAAATTAGGTAGAAGCCATATTAATCATTGTATCACTGTTTAATCATGTCACCGGGGCCTTTTTTGGTGGTTGAAAATTATTGCCTGTAACAGTACCTTCTGCGGTTGGAAATACTAATGAACAGATAAGAAGCTATTTTGATCTTAACGCAGGTTTAATGACTTCTTATAGACATTCTGAACCAGACAGCATATGATCTGTAGCACAGCCTGTTATAAAATAACTGGGGTTTAGTGTGTGGCAGGCATCACATACCTGCAAAGATACTGTAGGAGTGAAGAAACTGGTAAAGTGTTTTTTTTGCCGCCACACACACTTAGCACACTTTCCTAGTGTGAGAGGTAATGCTGCCTGGTAGATAACGCTGATATGAGATGAGATGTGATACGATACTTGTAGTGAGGGTGGGGGGTTTTTAAGGAATGCTGGAAAAATATGTAAAAATTACATTGCTGGGCACTGCTGTTTCGGTTCTTGTATTTGCAAATGACTGTAGGGCTAGGTAAAGATCTTGTGATAGGACACACAACAGTCATGAGTGCAGCTGTGCAGTGCTTTTTCTTTACTCATTTTACCATTTCTGGTCAAATAAATTAGGTACGTCCACAGAGAAGTGAGGGATCCCTAAGACACAGGAAATCGCTACAGTTTCAGCATGGTAGTATTAAAACTGAGAATCTCCACACACTACCTGTCTCCCATTTGAACTTTCTGCAAGAGCAGTCCTGCATCCAGCCTGTCTAAGATCTCATATGGTAACTTCTTTGACAGCCTGTTGTGTGTTCTAACTGATATCTGCTAGGTGTTAGAAGTGCTGACAGGCCAGCTCTGTTACCCTGATGACTGATGAGGTTGCTAGTGAGGCTGGTGGCACCAGCTGTCTGCCAGAGGTTGCTATTCTGGTAGTCGACTTGTCCAAAACAAATGTGTCTTCTCTGGAGTGACAGGTTACCTTCATAAACACCTTTTATCTAGTATTTAGACTGACACACAGGGTCTAACACTGACGCGATCAAAACCTGAGAATACTGTAGGGTGGCTGTTTTCCCCTCGCCCCGCTGATTCTGTTAGAGGATGCTGCCCCCACAGCAGAGACAGGAGTGGATAGCCTAAGCGCCTAGTAGTTTAAATCAATTTAACAAGACTCAGGAGTGCTTGCCTGCTGCAGCAGTCAGAATCGGTTCTTACTGTCTTCTAAGGTGTGTATACTTTGACTTTTACCCCTGTAGTGTTCTTAAATCTTTAAATATGGCTCCTTTATTTTGTCCTGCCTTTTTTCTTCAGTTTGTTGCAGCATTTTTCATGTTTATTTCTTTTAAGCTTTGATTTTCTGCCTAAAATTTGGTCACTGTGAGATGCTCAAAGGTTAATATTGGGTAAAATTTTTCCAGACTGTTTATAGGATTTGCATCAATGTAGCTCCTTTTCAGTAACTACAGGCAAGTTGGCTGTGTCACTGTAACAAAAAAAAAAAAAAAAATTGTTTTACTTTCAGTGGAACCTCAGTAGTTTTTTTGCATTTTTCTTCATCCTTCAAAACAGTACCGTGTCTTGTTATACTTACGCACATTCTTTGCTAGTCCTTGCAAATATTCTCACTGTATGACTTGATTTGCAGGCTGCCCTCATGCCCTTCTGATATGGTTTTGCACTCCAAGTGCAAACCCATGACAAATAAACATCCCTCTGTTTATATGCTGTAGTTGTAATCTCTGCTCTGGAGATCATGCAATCCCTTCCTTTGTCTATTTTGGTTGTGAGAGCTTCTTGTTGTGCACATCACGCTTGCTGCTCATCAGAAGACTTCGAATGCGCTTTAACCGATGTCTTGATCTAGATGTGAAGTGCCTTCTTATTTAGGTGCTATAGCAAAATAGTTTGATTCATAATTACTTTCGTTTCTTTGAATTGTCAGGTCTTTTCTGTCTTGGGGAGTAGGAGTGTTTGTGGTGAGGGAAGTCTTGTTCTTTCCTTCCTTCGGCAGAGGGAGGAGCTCCCGTCAGATCTGCCTCTCCTTGCTTTGAGTGCAGGGAAAGTACTCTGCTATGACTGACTCAAACTATGTCATTACTAGCAGAGTTGATTGGTTTGCTCCCCAGTGTGGAAGAAGTAGTGAAATCTCTCAGTATCACATGCTATCCAGACATGTCTGAGTGGTTGATGAGTGGTTCTTAACAACTTTCACTGTGACTCCAGGTTGAGCCCATTTTGGCAGGCTTAGCAAGTAATTCCCAAAACACAGGTACTTTGCATACTTTGAAAAGTGTAGGTGTTTGAGGTGGTAAGTCCTCATTACAGAAAGGGGTGATGGTGACACTTTTTGCATGAGCCTTTAATAGTCTTGCAAGAGGCAAATACCTCAAAAGGATTTGTAGTCTTCACTGCATATCATAGATCACAGTTGACTATTGTGAACTGTTCAAGATCAAAGGCGTGGCCCTAGTACAATTCTCCGTTATGTCGGTTCATGTTTATGTCATTACTGAAGGAAGAGTCATAAGGCATCCTTCTTTTTTCTTTTTCATTTGAATATCTGACTTTGTTCACCTCACCTCTGACAAAGGAGTGTTCTCCCAAAGTTAAGCCCCGAGGCATTCTGCAGTTGGCAGCTGTTAAAGTGGGAATTTTATTTGGCAACTAATTTTTAGTTAGCTACAAAGCTCAATGATACCTTCCAAATTATTGTATAGTGTTGTTCAGTGGTGTCTGAAGTACAGATGAATGCTGTATCTGTATCACTAGTTGCACTGAAAATAGTAATTTGGCTGCCGTAACCTGAGTCTTGGCTATTTGTAATCCAGTAGCTTCTTAGAGAAAATTTCTCTATATGTGACATCAATATGCAAGAAAAAAACCTCGGCATCTTCTTATAACATAAGTAATTCTTTAATGTGTTTTATGTGTCATTCTGCCAATGTAGTGTAAGTTAAAAAAGAAAAAGCAATGAGTTACATTTTTGTTTATTCTTATGTGCAGCTTTAACCGCTGTTGCTTAATTTCTCTCTTTCCTTACTTGATTCTCTGAGTTTCTGTGTTTAGTAAGTAGATAAATCAGAGTATGACATATCTATGTACATATTTTATTTGTACAAAGCCACTTCCATTTTCCATGTATTTTGTTTGATCTTTTAATATAACTGAAAGAATGATGAAGAGTTCCTAGGCTGTTTTGATACTCTTTGGTCACTTCATCAGTATTGTATGCAGTGACTGTGCATGTTCCAGCAGAGGTAGACATTAAAATCTGTCAGGGACTCACCATTTTCAACATTTGGCAAGACCCATATCAGCAGAGAAAGCCTTGAACAGCTAGCTTTCACAATGCATGATCATCCTGCAAATGTTGATCCATGTTTCTGATGCCATGATCACTTTCTGTGGGGCTGCATCTGGGTGTACTGAACGTGAGGCAATACGATAAATGTTCCTCTGAGAGACTGCAGAACCTAAAGTTTTAGAAACTTGTTAATCTTACTGCACTTGAAACTTTACTGTGAAGGGGTTGATTAATGAATTCTGAATTTATGGAGACTTAGGCTGTATGGGAACATTATGGGAGACAGGGGGTCTTATTAATTCTCAGATACTCCTGTCCTCTGTTTCAAAGATCTCTCTATCCTGCCTATGAAGCGGCTTGCAGCTGTTTGTGATGTGAAACTTCTCTCTTCGTAATGGCTAGTAGTAACTTAGAGGTGGGACAGAAGCAACTTATACAAGAAGTGGTCATGTGTGACCAACTAAACATAGATTTCTGAAAAAGACGGAAAGAGTGAGTGCACAGTCTGTGTATTCGTAAGAGCATCCAGAAATGTACGCACTTAATTTCTAAGAAAAAATAGTTTTACAAGTCACCATCTTGTTGACTTGCTACAGGCATTGATCCTTGCTGCTTGCTTTAGTCTGCCTTTAGTCTAGCTTTAGTTACTTTTTGCATCACTATAGTCACAAACCAGATCTCTGCTTGGATGCTGAAACAGTCCACTACATGTAGGTCAATATATGACATACTCTGTCTTCTCAGGTTCCTGCTGAGGAAACAGTGGTGGGGAGAGGAAGGAAAGCAGTCTAGGATCTTAATCTTCACACCAACGCTGTGTTTTGAAATGCAGCTTTCTGTTGAGTAGTCTTGACAAAAGCATCACTGATGCAAAAGCACTGAATCTTGGTCTTGTGCCTGCAGTGGACGTGAGGTTTTGTACTGGAGTTCTGCTTTGGGTAGTAGCCTCTCAATTCAGTGGCAGCCACTGATATAGGAAAAGCCAGCAAATTCAGCCCTTAGGAGCAATTCTACTGAAGCACACAGATACCTGTAATCATGTGTCTAGGTGTTGTGCACACACACCAGTTTGCATAGAGAAGGTTATGGCCAAATGGAGGAACTGTGATTTTTTTAGCTACAGCAATACACAATGAGGCATCTTCATATTCTTTGTCGTGGACATGTTCTCCTGGAAGAAAACTAAGCTGCAATTCTCTGTGTGAGTGCAGGGTGATTTCCAGTCCAATCAGAGGACTGTCAAATCCTTCAATGCTACATTAACACAAAAATATCATTTATTGTCACTTTTAGCCTTAATGTAATCTGAAGTGCAGCAGTTCATATGTAGTAATTTGCTGTAAAGTGAAGGGAAGGTTATTATAAATAATGTTTGCAAGGGAGTTGCCCTAAGTCATTACCTACCTGCTATTTGCTTTTCTTGTCTGTTATCAAAAGGTCTGCATCAAAGCCTGGCTAGCTTTACATTGTGCTTTGCTCTGAATTTCTAGTACTAGTAACATTGTCTGCAATAGTTTAAGGAATACGTGTGCTGGGTAAATAGCTTTTCTTGAGGAATTACGATATCTGCAGAAATGCTTTGGAGTGAATAGATATGACCAGATCACTGTGCACTTATAGACTGCTAGGTTTTGATATTTAGCACACTGCTGAAAAGATTTATTTCTACTGTTACATACTGGTTAATAACAAATTGAGAATGAAATTGTAAGCCACCTAAATAAAGTCCATGTAGTTCAGAGACCAGTGTCCCTGGAATTCAGTAACAGACTCCTCCATCCCTCCCCAGAAGAACAATCTTTGGTTGCAGTTGTTTTTTGGTTTTTTTTTCAATTTTGGTTACTTTTCTAGATTAACTCTGATTCTGCTCTCCCCTTGAAATCTGTTTAAGTTTGAAAACCTTTCTGCTAAGTATCTTGAAACATCTCTAATAACTGTTCAGGTAGAATCAGTGAGATTATGCTGTTAATGGAGAAAGCTGAAGTGGTTAAAAGTCAGGCTTCTCACTACATCCCTGTTCTTAGACCACAGCTGAACATTCGAAAAGCCATAACTCTGTAGAACTGTTCGTTAGCATTTTCTTGCCCTCTCTGGAAAGCTTCCCACTGCCATGGGTGATGCGTGACCCTCCTGCCCCGCACAGGGAATTGATCTTTAAGAGTGAAGAGTCTTAAAAAAGAAGGCTTATAAAGATAGTCTTACGGTTCACACTGAACCTTTTGAAGGATAACGTGTTGGGCTTGATAACTTTTCCCACACCTCTGTTTCATAATCTCCAGATTTTCTTGTAATGCAGGACAAAAGCAACATGGTGGCATAGGGTAAAGTTAATTGGCCTATTCCAGAGAGACACCCTCCCTCTTTTCCCCTAGTAACTGCTAGGGAAAGGTACCGGTAGAAGATGCTGGTGTAAAACTTGCTCTTCTTATTGAGAACCAGAGGCTGAACTCTTGTTAACCGTTTTCCAACTTTTACCATTCTGTCTTTTAATATCCTTCATGAAAGTGCAACAGAAATAGTGGGAAAATACTGACCACTGGAGAGTTAAATAAACTTGTTATCTATAATATGTCACATAAGCTATTGCCATAAGTAGCTAAAACATCTATTTACACTCTTCAAGATAACACCTTCAGAACAGGGATTTCTAAAATGCTGCCTGAGTGTCATTACCAGTGTAATCCATTTTGTGACAGTTACTAGAATGGTATAATTTACTAAGATGTTTTAAAATCTTTCTGAGCACCCTGAAACTGAAATCATAGCGCAAGCTGGTATGCCTGTGGGATCTTTGTGGTGTGATGCCACTATCCCAGCAGGCCAAAAGTGTGTAATAAAGTCTAGATTTTTTTGTTTCACTGTGGTAGTAGACATGATAGTTGGGGGAATCAGCACCAGGAAGGGGGAAAAAAAAGGAATCCAAGGAAGTAAAAATGATCTCCAATACAGTATTTAATGGTAGTATTTATTGTATTTTTAAATGGTAGAGAATGAAGGTTGTTCTTCAGAATGCTTTTTGGCTTATTTTGTTTTGTTATTACTGTGTGTCTTCTAAACTTCTCTTCTTTGGAAACTGTGCCCCTCCCTGTTTGGCTCGATGACTGGTAATTTCACACTTAGCCTTATTTATTTAAAGCCATGGCGACCGCTATACTGCAGTGTCATCAAGTAAAGTCCAGCTCTGAATGCTGACTGATGATGCAAAGGTCTGCTCTCTAATAAAATGTGGCTGGTGAAGGATGAGCTCCATAAAGCAGCTACGCCCTGTCTTCAAGCATTTGCTCTAATTTCAAGGCTTTCCCATGTGGTGTTGCTCAACATGTAGCAAAACCAGTTCTTGTGAGCCTCTTGAGCGTTCCTCTGTGTGTAATGTATTAGATATGCAGGCTTCCTTAATTTTTTCCTCCTATCCCCCAGCCCCTCAAAACCCCACTAAACTCAGACCAAAAAACCCAGGACAAGCAAATCTTGGAGAGTTGTTTCACTTTATTGCAAAGCACTGTTTGTTAGTTATAGAGACACTTAGTGCAGTTCTGACGTGTGAGCCATCAATGTAATCACTTAACTTGCACCAGTGATTTTGCTTTGGTTGCACTTAGCTGCTTTGCAGAGGATGAAGGGAGGGAAATAAATGTTGCAATAAAATATTGTGTAATTCCTGGCTTTCAAATAGAGAACGACCAGCAAGTCTGCGTAGGCCTCTCACCCAGCAAAATTTGGCCACTGATTCTTACCATTCCCACTCTTCTTAATTAGCAATGGACCTATTCGCTCCAGAAGGTCAAAAGGAGAGAACAGAGATCTTAAGAGAGGGCAGGATCAGGGGTGTTTTGATGTAAAAGGCCCTGAGGGTCCTGGACTTTAAAACTCAAGTTAATCCATCAGATTATGTCTAGATTATGATGTTTAAGGTAACCCTTAAACTCCCTGTGCAGGGTCCCTATGCAGGGAGGGTGTCTGGGTCTGTATTGCTCAAGAAGTCACAATGGTGAAGTAGCGCTTCAGTGTTCCGTGCTTTTTAGTCTGTAGAGTTGTAGAACCTTCTTCCAGGGCAGTTTCTCTTTTCCTGCGGAGGGTCATCTAAGGCTGCCTTGTTCTTCCTACAGTTTCTGCCTAGACTGAAAATCTTTCTAGGGTTTAGGGGACCATAAACGTTCCCTTGCTGTGTGGTGTTCATGATGGCTGATGTTGCATCACTTGAAACATCCCTCTGAGAAAATAGCAGCTCCAGATGGATGCAGACTGGGATAAATGAAATCCATTATTCTTTGAGCAATATGTCTTTGCATCAGTCAAATAGAGCAACTAATTTCCGTCAGCTAAAAAGGAGAGAGTTCTTGGGCAATAGGACCCAGCTTTGAAAGCGCGCAGTGATTCCTGGTACTTGGTTCTTACTGAACTTCTGTGATGTAGAAAACATGTAATGTCATGCAGTACCATAAACCTTGCAATATCCTGTGCTGGGGCTACTGCTAGGATTACACAAATCCTGTGGTCCTCATTGGGATTGCAGTCTTGTTACCTACTCATCAATAGCCAAAGGGACCTTCTGGAAAGGAAAAGTAGATCCTTCTTGCTGGGTAGCCACCAGTACCCCCATGCTCTGGTTTTGTCCAAAACGAGAAGTGTGAGCAAAGGCCACTTCCTACAGCTTTCAAATCCAAACTGGTTCTTCCCAGGCCTTCAGGTATGGTGCTGAAACGTTCAAGATAGCTGTTCAAAACGAAAGGTGGAGACAGAGCAGTGCAGATTTGGCTTTGCTCTTCCAGCAGCTTAGTGTGCAACTAGTTGGTGGGTGGTTGTCTGCCTACATCCATTCCTGGGTTCTTGTAAGTTGGGTTTACATGTACCTTCTTATTCTGCCTTATTAAATTAGCTGGCACAGAGGAAGCCTCTGAGAAACCCATTCAAAATCTCTGCTTGAGGAAAAATTTTTAAAAATTACAGTATTTGAATAGATTAAAAAAATCTTGGTGTGGATACAGAAATACCCCCTTTTTTAAAACGATTATTTTGGTGAACTCTTCAAAGTGTGCTGTCAATGACATTGCACACAGATGGAGGTAATAACAGTGAAACAAAATTCAGTAGCTAGACATTTGCTGGATTTGGTCAGGAGAGGTTTATCAAGAACACTTCTGACAGCTTTTTTTTGATGCGGTGATACTTTGTTTTTCGTAAACAGAAGCTACAGGGCTTAATAATGTAAAACTGAGGATTATGTCCATGTTAGTATTTTTATCTTGCTTTTACAAACTATGTAGTATTATATACAAAATACTTATTTCTGAGACAAAGTGAACGATATTAGTGGCATCTTGCACTTGATTAAATATAAAACATTTTCTTAATTTAGTGATGTGTTTAGGAGACTACTGTAACTTACTGAATATACGACAGTGATGACTGTGTTTACAGTAATTTTCCAATTCCTACTGTTCAGTGGTAGCCAACTTGTTTAAGAATTAAAAGTAAGGCATACTGCGATTGGCAATCTTGGAAAAACTAACTCAATGCTGCTACCACTAAATGCTGTGGGAGGTATACCATGGGTTTAAATGGCAGCAGAATTGTATTCCAAGCCTTTGTCTTAAGTACTTATGACTAAAAGGCGACTTGCCTTGTGCTCATTTATGTATCCCTATATGTAGTACATCGGTTAGAAATCTGTTAATAGTTGATTTGTAACACTAGGACCTTTATGGAGATCACAGTGGATTTTTTGTTTGGTTTTGTTCATTTCTGAACAGACACATTTTGGAATGTATAACATTGATCCTTGTGCTGGAATTGTTTACATGCAAAAAGGTATTTATGATTTTTTGCAAACTGCAATGTGCAATTTTGTACATGTGTTTTAAACTAAAGAGTTTATAAGGAAGATATTGTATGTACAGTACTTGGACATGAGTATTATTTCTTTGATATAAATATCTAGAGGAAAATTAAAATTGCTTTATATTCATATTTTTGGCTGCATTCTTCATTATTTCAGCAAGAAATTTAAAATTCAAGTTAAGACATAGTTCTCATTTTGTTGGAAAATCCAAGAAGAATTTTTTAATCTGAGCTATTTTAAAATACTTAATAATCTTGCTTAATATGCAGCTGCTTTTGATTGTGTCAACATTTTTAAGTGCAAGGAGGGAAGAATTTCTGTGTGTAAAAATGGCTGCCCTTCTGGTTAACTTCCCTATATGCTAGTGCAGATGCAACTCAAGAAGTAAACTTCTAAAAAGAGCAAAAGAGGGGAAGAGAAAGTCCAGCTCTGGTGACATTAGTTTTCAGGCCATTAGTAAGAAAAACTAACTGGAGTCATCAGCACTGTGTGACAGAACTCCAGTTGCCTGTGTCTTGGCTTTTTCTGTTTCAGCAGAATGAGCGATGGTGAAAACTTTGTCATTTAAACTGTTCTGAAGTCACATCTGGAGCAAATCTGTTGAATAAGGCAGCTCTCTTTCCTGTGCTCATTCTTATGCCCACTGCTGTATCTTGACAATATTCCCAAAGGAGAACTACACAGTAAACATTGCCACGTGCTAAAAACACTTCTGAAGTCGCATTTGAAAGCTCCCCTGCTCTGGGAAGGCAGTCCTGCCTTCCAGATGCATCCTTTCAAACCGAGTGATGAGGGGAAGTGCTGTCAGGCCCCACCAAGAATGCTCTGAGGATGCCAAGTTGCAAGAGCCCAGAAACGTGGTAGTGCCGGTGGTGTAGAGTATGCCAGCTCTCACCCCACCACACGGCTGGACCCTGGATTGTTTTCTAGAGGTGCACGAGTGCTTTGACACTGAAGAAATGGTAGAAGGACTGGTTTCTCCTGTTTTAATATATAAGTACCAAGATTTTTAAAAGCATGCAAAAGTTATAGGGGAAAAAAGAAGCTGTGAGCCCACTGTAGTTCGAGCTGTTGTATGTTGGCACTTACAGATTATGACCACACAATCAGTTTGGTGTGGAATTATTGTAACTTCTAAATGCGAAACATGCGTTCCTGAGTGCTCTGGGAGTTACTTAATGCTTTCTAATCTCCATGTTGTGCGTAGCTGCAGGCTGTGTTTTGCACATGCTAGTGGGACCACTCTTTGCCAGTTTCCACTCCACTCTAATATGGGTTCTTCCTTGGGGAGTCTGTAGCAGTCTTGTAATGATCTTGATGCTTTCAATATTAAATACAGAGGGGTACAACAAGGTGGTGAGAGCTTTAACACTTTGATAGGTGCTTAAGAGTACTGCTCATAATTTTAAATACCAATCCAAGCTTCAGAGTCTAGTTCCATAGAAAAGTGTTTTGAATATGTGGAATAGGAACTGACCTACCTGTTCTCTTCGAGCTCTCAGTTCTTCTGATCTTGATTATCTCAGAGTGGTGCCTTCAGAAGGGCTCAGGGAGAAGACAGTTTAGACTGATTGTGCTCTATTATCCACAGGGTGTTGACTAAAAGCTGGATGCTTTGCATTGGTTGAATAACCTAGAAGACCGTGTTTAATGTTTTTGCCCCTGAGATGGTCTCTTTCTCCTCCTCTACTCCTTCCAGGATGCTTGCAAGAGTGGAACAGACATGGCCTGTGTGCAGCTTGCAAAATTAATGTTCGAAGGTAGCAATTCAACAGGTTATCACTTATTCCTGGGCACTGCCTGTCTTCTAGACTAAGTGAGGTTGAGGCCCTGTGGTGCTTCTGCTGCTTACCATGTCTTTTCCTTCAGCCTGGGTGACTCAAGTTCTGGCATATGCCTTTCAGGTGGATTTGGCAATTGCATCAGTTACCAGAAGTCAAATAGCAGGTGACAAACAAAAGCTGTGAAGCTCTCTTGCTTGTTCTAATGTGGGCTGGTTAATTTGTTTCACGTGTAGCTGGCTGCATTAAAGTAATTTTTTCAAGATTTCCCTTTTTCTAGTGTGACGTAGCAATGTGCAAGATATGACACACAAGTTGCGGTGGGTTTCCCCCCACCAACTGTAAATGAGGTGAGGAAGTGCAAATGATAAGATTTAAGCACATTTGGGCAGATGTCTCATCTTCTGAGCCATCCTGCCGAATCTGAAATTTGTGCCTTCGTCATTCTTACTGCAGCTCTCAAACGTCAGTCCCAGAAAGACCCTGCTGCAGGGGAGGTGGGGAACCAACAACTGTAACCAATGGGTGCTTCAGTTCAGAGAGGTGTTTGGGTGGATGGAGGTTGTTCCTTCCCATCAGCCTGTGGTTTGCAATTTGAGCAGGGCTGGAGGCCTGATTGCTGAGAGTTCAAGTTGCAAAGGCCAGTCACAGTGCCCCAGGTACATCTCATGGCCAATGATTTCACTGCTATGGGCAATGCATCCTAATGATTAACTTCTGGAGGGTATCTCAAAGTTTATTCTCCAGGAATAAGGTAACCCAGACCAGGAAGTGCAGGAGGAGACAAATAAGGCAGCCAGATGACATAATTTCTGACCAACTCCTACAGCTTTTGCTGACCTGTGGACACACCTGCAGTCATCTGCTCTCCGAGCCATACTGCTGTGTTAAATGGACTCCTCCTCTGTTTGGACCTGGCAACTCCTGTGTACCAGTAGCTAGAGAGTCACATAACCCACAACACAGCAGCTCTAAACTTATTGGCAGCTAGGCTGGTTTTTTTGTTCTTTTTAGTTGTTTGGTTTTTTGTTAACCAAGCAAGATTTTTCCATTGACAGCTGCTAGAACAGTCTGTAGTTCCTGTAGGAAGCCTGCTGCTCCTGTTGAGTAGCAGCAAATAACTCAGTCCTTCATGGCCCTGAGCTGTGGGTCCAACTGAAACGAATATGGAATAGGCTGTTAGCTGCAGCTGTTGTATCTGCTTAGCAGCCTCAGTGAGGGGCCTTAAGCAAATCTTAACTCTGAAGCAGGTTTCCAGGTACCTGTGACCTGTGTTGTGTAGTGGAATAGCCATGCCCTGCCACTATGCTATTCCTCAGCAAATGGTTGGGCCTCCTGGTGCTCTGTGTGTCCTGATGCTTACCCACAGCTGCAGAAAGGAACTGCCTGCCTCACCACCCCTTTCCCATCCATTTTCTGGGTCTGAGCTCTCCTTTGGTGCCACCCACTCACGGCTTTTTTCTAACCCTAACACTGCATCTCCATCTGCTCCCTCTGGCTGCAGCTGGCAGACTCCCTAGCTCCCCTCCTTCTCTCCTTGACTTTCCTGCCCCGGTGCGTGAGGGTACTTCTCTGTACCTCACTGAATGCACACTTCTGAAGAGAAAAGGACAGAGAGAGTTGTGTACAGGCAGGAGTGTTCCCCTCAACTGTTTCGTCTGAACTATGAATTGACCAACAACCACAGCTGTAGAGGAGAGGCACTACCTAACATGCAAGCACCGTTGAGCCCACAGGTTCATAACAGCCTTGCTGTTCTGTGCTGGGCAGGAGTGGGTTAAAGCCATAGTGAATGTGGCCCTGAAAACTGGGTGGGGCTTGCAGATTTGCCATTTTGCTCCAATGAGCTCTTGGATTATGCTTCTCTTTGGGGCTTGTGTTTAGCATGCTTAAATGGGAGAGAAAATAAAGGAAAATCCCAGAGAGAAAATTACACAAAACTGGGATTAATGTAAGTACTTGGAGGTAAAACACCAGCACAGGGAGACTTGTAGCTCAAATCAGCAATTTGAATATAATTAAGAAAGCAGAACAAAGGTGCCAGATTACCTCTACTGTCTTGCCACAGGGCAAGGCTCTCCAGCATTTGCAGTTGGAGATTAAATAAGAGTTTACTGGGAGGGAATTTACTGCAGTTTCTTTCTCTCCTCACTGTACCCTTCTGGGGAGGGATTAAGATTTAACTCCAGGTACTGGTCAGCTGGGCTGATCTCAGCAGATTAACTGCTCTCCCTCCTCACCTATAATTTCTCTCCTCACTATGTGACTATTTTTAGTGGGTGGTGAACAAAATGCTTTGTTACTAACTATCCTGCAGTCTGTTTCAAGGCCACATGAGAGCATGCACTGTGGATAAGACAGACACAAGACATAACCCAGCTGTGCAAATTACACTATCTCATTCAATCATTGAACATCTTTAACCCTCAGTATTCCCCTTGGATCAGCCCATGCCTTTCTGAGGGTGCTGGAGTCCCACTGATTCTGGAGATTTTAGGGGATGCTCTTGCCCATAGGCTGATGTTTAGGCACAACCACGTGGCTTTCCAGTGCTTGCATAGCTATAGCTCTGGCAGAGTGACTCATGACAAGTCTTTCCCAATGACTTACCCATTAATCCTTCCAGTTTCCTTAAATGAGACACAGGGCAGATGTGACTCATTCTCGTTTTCTGGAAATGACAGATTTACAAAGCGTGGCCCAGGGGAGTGTCTGCCTTGTGCCACGCAGCTGGGATCAATGCGCAGCCGCCTCCTGCCCTCACTCCCTTTCCTTTCTACTTTCAAAATTAGCATCACTACTTTTCTTCTGACAGCCAAAATGAAGAGAGACACGCTAGTGTCCTCATATAGCGTTGCCTTTGTGTGAAGTGAATGTGCTGGGCTAGAAAGATAAATTGCTTGAAGGGAAGAATTTGCTACATCTCAAACTGTGTGCTGGCATTGCTTTTATAAAACAACACACTTTGATTCCTCACTACAGGCACTGGCCTTATAAGAAGCTGAGGAAAGGTGAGTCCCTCCTTCTTGGACAGATCTCTGGCTGTTACAGCTGGGCACTGCAATGCTGGTGGCCAGGCTGGTGCACCATATACCCCTTTGTACTCCTTACTTCGTGGCACAGCAGCAGCTGCATCACCTGAGCATGTCTGAATGGCTAGAGCCTGACCTTTCCATGTACCTTTCCCCACCCCAGGTACCTGATAAATTAAAATCATGTGGGTCCTTGTGTAAAGCCACTGCCCTGACAGTCCTCAGGATCTGCATCAGCACTAGCATTAGTCCTGCCTAAACTTCCCCAGGTGCATCAGGGCACCTAGGGAGCACTCTGGGGGTCTTTGCCCCTCCACCATGTAATGGGAAGGGTCTGGTTGCACTTCTGAGGTTCTGAGGCTGTGAACTCAGGAAAGGGAAATAAAGAAAGAAAAAAGAACAGAGAATCTTATTTTCCTCTTGCTTCTTGAGCACTATGTTAGTGCTCTTCTGAGGGAAGTATAGGGTATCCAGCCAAACTGAGCACCCCACTGCAAGAGTCTTGGGAAGAATGGACCTGCAGCTGCTTTAATTGGACAGGCCATTCACAAGGATCCTGAGCCCACCCCTGCCCACAGGCTGGCCACATATGCAGGAGGCACTTTCCCCCATGCTCTCCTCTGCCTCCCCGCAGTATCCCACTCTGGAGGGAAGGAGGAATGGTCCCCCTTCCCAAGTACCGTACACTCGGAATGATGGGGTCATGTCTGTAGGTGAAGACAACAGTTCTGTAAGCAAGGAACATGAGGAGCTGTATGATATTTGTGGGACCCCTACCACCAGCATTTTGCTGAGATAGGAGACCCAGGTGCCCTTCCAGACTGTTTCAGGCACAGCACTCCTCAGGGTCCACAATTATTTATTTTATCTAGCTTACATCTCCTCATGGGAGCACAATCCAATGAAATAAAACTACACACATAATTAAATGCAGCCCCCCAAACCAACAGGTCTGCATACAGGGCACCTGCAGGGGGGTGTAAAAGGTGCAACCCCGAGCCTGTGCTTGTCTGGGCTTGCCGTAGATGAGAGTCCCAGCAAACTGAGACACAGGGGCTTAGCATACACACAAAGAAAGCAGGGCTGGTGTCTGCCCCTGCTTGCTGCTGTGCTGGGCATGGCTGGCCTGCTCTCCAGCAAGGATGTGCTTGTTGCAAAGACTCCAGGTGGGTCTGACAGCCTGGACATCTCTGTCCCTGAGTTGTCTCTTCTTCCTCTGTATTTGCCAGCACCAGGGAAGCAAGGCAGACACGAGACCAGTGTGTGCAAAGCCTGCGCCCTTGTGACTTGGTATCTGTTTGGACATCCCAGGGTGTGGGTGGAGTAAACACTATGTTCAAGGCAGTGAAGTGAGAACCTGGGCAAACAGGAGTGAGGTAGCGTCTCAGACCACAGAGAAAATATTTGCCTGCAGTGCACTTTGGAGATAACTGAAAGGCAGCCAGCACAGGGTGGAGAAGTCCACTGGAGACAAGGCACTACTTGTTTGCTCAGCCATGCAGAGGACATGAATGCAAAGCCAGGGCCATCCTGGGCTTTCTGACAACTCTAAAAGGAGAAAAACAGGAGTGGGCCAGTTGCAGCTGGTCTACATGTGCCTAAATGCCCGCCAAGCACAAGTGTGACCTTCTTCTCAGCGGTGGCTTACCTGCCTCTGATCTGCTGGTTTGCACCTCTTGAGAAACAGCTTTCTGGGCAGAGAGAGGGAAGAAAAAGACCTTCCTGTGTCATCTCTTGTTCCTCCACATCTGTACTGCTCTGTGCTACGTCTGTGCTACTCAACACTGAGTTCCAGCTGGAGGGTTGAGGGGCAGGGAGGAACACAGCTGGTACCAGCTCTTGCCCCCATCTTGAGCCTCCAAACTTACTGTTTACTTACTGCATGATCAAACAAACAGCATTTACCTCCTGCACAGTCTGTGGCATTGGGTGTTTCATGATCCACTCAGCTGGGAACCTGTCTGATACCTGGTAAGGTGCAAGGGCATTTCACACATCACCACCTGCTTACCCCATCAAAAAAACACTGGGCTAGGCAGAATTAGACCCTCTTCAAGGGATCAGATACAGAAAGGCAGACACCTTTATTTTGAGGTGCCTTTTTCTGTGCAATAGCAAAACTCAGGCTCTGTCCAGATCAGCCATGTTTGGGTTGGGGTGAGGGGGTGACTTCCTTTTATTTTTGTAATTAGTTTGGTGCTTTAGAAAACCTGTGTGTACCCTGCTTCCTCAGACATCTTTAGTATCACAGAAAAAGCTTTATCCTGGTGGTAACAACTGTCTTGACCCCAGAAGTCAGTGTCTTGATGTGACTATGTCTGCATGCCCCTGCAGGGCCAGTGCAAGGAGCCCTGGCTCTGGGCCAGGCAGAGAGCACAAGGGCAACCTTGTGTCTCAAACTGCCCGACTTCCAAAAGATTTCAGATGATTTCTCCTTATTTTTTTCCCCACTCGTCCTTTTGCTATGAAAATCTACATTGAGTCAGACACCACCTTCGTGTTTAGGGGTGAAAAGTTGTCAATGTACAGTTGTGCACCTGAAGAGGAGCCTCCTGGCCTTTCTGGAAACAAAGAAGGGCTGTATAATGCACTCCAACACCTGAAATGCAAGAAAACCACTCACTCATGTCCACAAGGGATGGTTCATGCTCTGTTCCTAGACTGGATAATGTTTCCTCCCTACCGTAGTGATAGGAGGGTGTGGAGCCCTGCGTCAGGTCCACCCACCATCACCTGGCCTGCTCCTTGCACTGTTGCCTTGCTCCCCAGCTCCGAGCTGCACATAGCTCATGGCTCCTGGACTTTGCTCCCAGGAGAAAAGCCTGCCCTTCGCAGACATCCACCCCATGCCCCCTGGGAGTACCCCAGGGAGGAAGAGCTGTTGGTGCTTCGAGGAAGGACACCACTTTCTCAACGAAGCAGTGCTCCCTGCAAGGCAATGCAAAGGATTTTTATCTGTGTTGCTGTGCACTTCCTTGTTGTCCCAAATCTGTCGCAAGCTGAAAACACGATCCCAGGTTCTGGGAAACCGCTGGTCCAAGGCTGGTGAATCCATGAGGCCGTTTGACACAGCTGCTTGGCACTTCAGAAAAGAGTAAGGCAGGATAGAAAATCCTCCTCCTTCTACTGCCAGTGAGAATTTGGGAACTTTCAGAGAGTGACGTTTCTCTGGGGCTTCCTCATTTAACAGTTCTTATGAAACTTGTGCCACAGATTCGTTCAGAAACTTTTGGAAACCACACAAACTCCTGACATTGCCAGCTCCAGCAGCAGAATTTAACCATGCATCTTGCGAAGCAGCTCGTGCTTTTCCTAAGTTTAAGACCTATTCTCTGCTAATTCCATGGGGTGTCAGCCAGACCTGGCAGCATGAGAAGCAGTGAGCAGTGGTTTCCCTGTTCAAATTTCCTGTTTGAGTCCTAGATTCTTAGACCTTTACTGTACCTTCTCTGTTTTGCAGAGTAAGAGTCCTAGTACCTTTGTCATGTCCTGGCACACAGCTATGCCATACTTACAGCTCCTCAGAATCTGCCAAGTCCTTTCTCTGCATCCATCTTAAGATGGGGAGACCATAACTAGTCAGAAGGCTTGTGATGCAGACACATCAGAGAATTAATTAATTACCTTTATCACCTTCCTCATAATTCTCAACATTTTATTTCCTTTTCTGACCACTACTGAGCACACGGAGCCATTCACAGCACCTGCTAGATTTCTTCCTGAGTGTCAACAGCTGAAGTGGGGTCCACCAGTCCACAGCCAAGGCAACACTTGTGGTTGCCTCATGAACACTACTTCATCTTCGTCAAAGCTTTTCATCTGCCACTTTATTGCCCAATTATTTTGATGTTGTGGGAGCTTTCTGCTGTCATTAAGCAAGGAGATATAACTTGGATATTCCTGGATGCCAGGCAAACCTTGAAAACCTTAGTAAGGGAGCAGGATCCCTGAGTTTGCAGAGTCTGAAACAAAAGCAAAAAAAGGTATAAATTACCTTATTCTCAGTGCAGCCACTACAGCCACTTGTCAGAAAAACAGAAAGGAAGAATTGATATGTAGAGATCTACCCCACTCTTGTTTGAGCTGGTTTCCTTTTGGGACAGCCTTTGGAGCTTGCTACACTTTTGGAAAGCCTAAGGCTTCAAACCCTGGATTGCACTTCAGCACCCAGTGTTGTTGCTGTGGAATGGTGACTTTCCCCACAGCAGATGGAGCACTCATGTGACACTCTGTACACTATGTATCATCTA
Organism: Neomorphus geoffroyi; assembly: GCA_033558235.1. NCBI lineage: Eukaryota > Metazoa > Chordata > Aves > Cuculiformes > Neomorphidae > Neomorphus > Neomorphus geoffroyi. The sequence goes on from JAUMJM010000062.1 coordinate 22,934,917, forward strand.
TTTACATCTTTTTTTACATTAGCAACAGATGGCTTGGCATAATTATTTTTTTTTAAATTAGGGGGAAAAATGTATCTAAAACTTCACAGATTTTTCTGGAGACTGTTTTCTGTTTTTACGGCAGCAATGCTGAGGTCTTTAGCAAAAGGATGTCCCTAACCCTTCCATCCCCTTCTGTCAAGAGATGTCGCACTGAAGATGCAGGTAGAGAGGACAATAGTAAGCAAGCAGAAACTCTCCCAGTCATGTAAGGGGAAGAGGAAAAGGCAGCTCTTGAAGCAAGAAAGAAAAAAGTGAAAAGAAAGAGACTTATGGGCAATAGTAGGAGGGAAGGGGAAGAAGAGAAGCATTAGTGCTGACAAACCCTACCTTCAAAATCAGACTCAAGACTTACAAAAGCACAAGTATGCTTCAGGAATATTAAACTTAGCAAATCATGAGTTCAACAGTTGGTTTCTTCTTGTTCCTCTTTTGGCATACAAGGCTGTAGGCACTGGGTCCCTGCTATCAAACTTTTCTCAGGAAATATGAGGCCTGGGGGGCAGGAAGGTTACTATAAACCAGAACTTTCCCATGCTCGTGTGATGTCCAAAGCTGGGGCTGCAAGCAAGCAGACAGCTTGGTTTGACTTAGCAGTGCTAATGACAGAAGAAGAAAAGAGGTGCTTGTTAATGCCATGGGAAGAAACACAGGAGCAGCCAAGGTACTGAAACCTCTATCAGACTACACTTGCGTGGAAAACAAAAGGTCTTTGGATGACCAGGGATGAAAAACATCCCCAAAATTGCCAGACACAAGCATCATCCTTGTTGCACAGTGTCAAGCCCCGTGCACTGGCAATGCGCAAGGCTGCTGCCATCTGTTGGGAGGTGGCTAGGGCTTGGTGGGGGAGGGCTGTCAGAGGACACCAGGAGGCTGTTGGGACACAGGTCTCATCTGCATCCTTACTGCGAAGGGCCAGTTTCCAAAGGGAACACCAAAGCAAAAGGCCTTCCATAGGGTAGCACATCTGCCCACAACCTCATCAGTGCTGCAGTACTTTCCGTAGGCAAGTATCTGGTCTGCCTTGTGCTGACAGGAAGGAGCAGAGTACAGCTTTGGGTAGAAAATATTTTTGATCACCACAGTCCCTGTGAAACATCACTCAGAAAACTGGCACACAGGCAACACCAAGATATGCAGACAGAGTTCTGGGCAAAGGCTGCAGAACCCCTTGATGTTCAAGGCACGAGTGGGCACTGTGTTTGTGAGGAGGTCTTTCCCAGCTCAGGCATTTATATCTGCTTTCTGAGATGTCACCCTTTTGCTAGATTTTTGACCCATGGACCTTTGCTGCAGTAAATCACATGATGTGCCTACTTGTTCTTGCTTGGTGTTTCTTAGCAAGCAAACATGGTATGGTGGGTGGATGCAAAGCTAGTTTACATTTTTACGCTAGTTTTACTCCTCTGTAAATCCTACTCAGTAATGACTAATCTCTATGTTGATTCCCCTTTCCCATTCGGATTATTTTATTTTCACTAGATTTTGGTACTTAATAAAGTTTAACCATTTAGGGTCTACGTGTTGTGATTTTTCACATGCTGTGAGGATAAGTGGCTGGCCTTATGGCAGTACCCCAATACTGCCTATATGTAGCAGCAAATCCCAAGTTTATGGTAAAAGCAAAAGCAATGGGGATTATGGGACATAGCCCCTCTAAGAAAGCATAGATACTTAAGGAAAATGTACTGAAAGAGCCAATTGAGAAGAAACTACAGCAAATGACTACAAGGAGTCAGGCAAGATACCAAGATTGAGTGCATCACCCCAAGAAGCCCACCCATCTTGGGTATATTTGTGAATCTTCCCGCAATGGCAGGAACAGCTTGTGCCATGCAGTGTCTGCTTACCTGTCATCATCTTTACCTGGAACAACACTAACCAAGAGTGATTCCGCTGGGCTGGGGGGATACAAGCAAGCTAATGTTATGCTCCTTTGTGAAGAGCTGTGCAACTAATTCATTCCCATTGGGCTCAGGTCACTCTGTCTGCAGAAGACAGAAACAGATGCCTGGGAAGCCAAGTGGTCCTCCAAAAAAAAAAAGCTGGCAGGCGTTGCAGCCATTTCAAGGAGCACATCATGAGAAGACCCATGGGCTTGCAGGGGTACTGGGCCAACTGCTGCCTTCAGCTCAGCCCTGGCCTCAGGAATCAGAATGCCTCCCTGATGTGGGGTGTTCTGTGGCACTGAGGGTGCAGCGAGGCAGGTCTTTCCTTGCTGTGGCTCCCCTCCATCAGCACACCAATGCTATGACTGCATCTGCACCCTGGCCTTGGTTTTTGGCTGTCTCACACTCATAGAATCAACACGGGCCTCTGCTAGGACATGATCTCACCCCCCTTTGCAAGGCAGCATACCTTACTGGGAGCTGTACTTTTTGGCATTTTCTGACAGGCAGGTGGTCCTCTGGCTCCCTTTGTCCTTCTCTGTCCTCCTAAGGGTAAAGGTCTGCCTAATTTCTTCTCCCATTTATTGGCCATGTAACACCCATGGTGCAACCTTCTGGCTCATGAGCTATTCCCTACAATCCTCTATCCCATATCTACTGTGGCATCGGCAGTGCCTCTGTGAGTCAGAGAGCTGCTTGATGGGGGTAGCAGCCCACTGTGGAGCAGGAGGTAGGACAGAAAAAGGTCTGCTAGGGCTATCTAGCATGGCTAACATCTAAAATCACTACTATCAGTTGCCCATTTCTTCTGAGCAAAGCGAAATGAATCAACAGTGAAGATCTGAATCCCAGAAAAGTTTTGCCTGGCAGCCCTGAATGGGAAGTTCACAGGATTTCCAGAGAGGCAACTTCGCCAACACCACGTTGCCAGTCTTTGTGGTTTTAATCATGTGTCTTATATGTGGGGTTTTTTCCTAGGGCTGTAGAAGTTGCACTATGATTACTGAGTTCTCTCTTCTTCTTTTCATATTGAGACAATATTTACTGTGGGAGCTGTGAACAAAACCATGAGAACAAGCATGCCAGCGGCTCAAAGTACCTGTATATAAATAAAGGATAACAACACAGAGATTATTTTCAAGGCAATGCCTTATTTTTCATCAAGAAAAGACTTGCACCCAGCAGCCTCAGCCACAGAGAAAACCATACTCTCCAGACATGACTGAAACTGTATGCAATAGCTCTTTAGCATGTGGGCTCTTCTCCAACCTTCCAGGCACAAATACAGCCCTGCCTAACTGAAGTTCTGCTTTGATGTCATGCTTCTTCTGTTCTTTGTTCTTCACCTAGAATCATAGAATAGAGTCATAGAATCACTGGATTGGAAGAGATCTCTGAGATCACCAAGTCCAACTGTGCCTGTCTCCCCACTATACCATGTCCCTAAGAAACTCATCCACCCGTTTTTTAAACACCTGCAGAGATGGTGACTTCACCTCCTCCCTGGGCAGCCTGTTCCAATCCCTGACCACTCTTTCAGGAAAGAAGCTCTTCCTAAAGTCCAGTCTAAACCTCCCCTGGCACAACTTGCGGCCATTTCCTCTCGTCCTATCGCTTGTCACTTGTCACCCACCCTGTCACAACCTCCTTTCAGGCAGTTGTAGACAGTGATGAGGTCTCCTCTCAGCCTCCTCTTCTCTAAGCTGTACAACCCTAATTCCATCAGACTCCCCCTGTAGGGTTTATTCTCCAGCCCCCTCACCAGCCTTGTTGCCCTTCTCTGCCCACGCTCCAGCCCCTCAATGTCCTTCCTGAAGTGAGGGACCCAAAGGGACCTCGAGCTGCACTCGAGGTGCAGCTTCACCAGTGCTGAGCTCAGGGGCACAATCACCTCCCTGCTCCTGCTGGCCACGCTGTGTCTGACACAGGCCAAGATGCCACTGGCCCTCTTGGCCACCTGGGCCACTGCTGGCTGATGTTCAGCCGGCTGTCAACCAACACCCCCAGGTCCTTCTCTGGCAGGCAGCTCTCCAGCCACTCTTCCCCAAGCCTGTAATGCTGCATGGGGTTGTTGTGTCCCAGATGGAGGACCCGGCACTTGGCCTTGTTGAACCTCATCCCGTTGGTCTCAGCCCATCGATCCAGCCTGTCCAGATCCCTCTGCAGAGCCTCCCTTCCTTCAAGCAGATCCACACTTCCACCCAGCTTGGTGTCATCCGCACACTTGCTGAGGGTGCACTCTATGCCTTCATCGAGATCACTGATAAAGATGTTAAACAGGACTGGACCCAGCACTGAACCCTGGGGAACACTGGTCGTGACCGGTTTCCAACTGGATTTACTTCCATTTACCACAACCCTTTGGGCCCGGCCATCCAGCCAGTTTTTAACTCAGCAAAGGAGGGCAGCTACCAAACCAGGAGGCATTGCTGAGGGAAGTCACAGCTGTAAGCCCAATGTTTATTGGACTTCAGGTCCTTCATCCTTCCTGGGGAAAAGCAGCAGACCTAGGGTGCCCGGCTTCTTGCATGGGAAGGAGGCAGAACCATGGGGCTGTACTGAACTGTATTCTTCAGGTTGCTACTTGAGGTATTTAACCATTTAGCCAGACACATTTCTACCCTCCTTCCTGATGAGGTGCATGGCAGCTGAGGGGCTGGCTGGAAGGGATATTCTGGGGTAAGGCGTGAACTGTTCTGGTATATAAGCAAGTAAGTCACCAAAATTTGCTTTGTTGTCTTATACAACACAACAAGAAGGTGGGAGGGGAACAAACAAAATTACAAAAACCTGCAAGGAAAAGAGAAATGAGACTAGAGCAGCTTCAGGTTGGTTCCTTGGATGTGGAAGACCCTATATGGAATGAAAACACAAACCAGAAACTGTCATAAACCAGCTCACCAAAAAGGCATATTATAATGGTTACTTTAAGTCAACCTCCATTAAACTGACACTCCTTAGAGCCCATGTACAAAGGCAACAGTACCAAGCAACACCAAACCCTGGCACACAGACACTGAAGAAGGCAAGAAAGACAAAAAGCCTGACCTTAAGCTTTGGAGGGTAAGGACATGTCCCATGGGATGGTGGGAGGCCTTTCCCTGAAGAAGGTGATTTACTCAGGAGGGCTTGCACTGACCTGTAGAAACTGTGGCATTGATTATTTTCAAGTTCTGCTGTCTCCCTATCTTGGTAAAAAAGAAATAACTTTCCAGAATGAAGGCACAGAAAGGGAGAGGGGAGAGAAAATGATTCTCAACTGTGAAGCACAACATATGCTAGCGTGAAGCTGAACAGCTTTCCATGCAACGTATTCTAGCCAAACTATTAGTAACACCTGATACACCCATGGCTCCCCATCAGTTACCTGCCAGCAATAAGCAATTGACTCAATATTATCAATTATGTTCCTTTCCCTCTCCTTCCCTCCCACCAATTAAGCATCTGTTAATCATGAGAAATAATCCTCCTCTTGGAAAACAGAGGACAAACAATAAGTTTTTGTAATAAAATGGAATATTATTGTAAACTATCATTAAGGTGTCCCTAAATAAGGTGGAGCAATATCTTCACCCCAAGGATTTTAAGCACTACTATTTCACAAAACTCCTTGAGAAAGCTAAGCTGATGCATATAGGTAACATGTCAGAAATACCAGCAGCAAGACAGACTGGGTCAGACCAAGACTTCTCTAGTTCCAGGTCTGTTAAAGCCAAGACCAGCTGCCTCAAAAGCAGATACGTTTTCATTCATCAGCTCCTTCCCCATGCAGGGGAAAACCAGTCCCCACAGAAGACAATCTGCCTTCAGAAGCCTCCCAGCAGAGGTTCCACCAGTGCCCCAGACAATATCCCAGTTCACTTCAGCAAGTTTCTTCTAATCTAAGCCTCGTTTGCTGCAATTCAATCTCACTGCTATTTCCTCCAGTAATACCTAATGCAGAGAACAGCATCCCGTTTTAACATCTTTTAAGACTCATGTTTTCCTCAGCCTACCCTATAGGCAAAATAACACTGTCTCCAACCTTTCCTCATGGATGTATTTGATTTAATCCACTCAGTACAGCAGCTCTAACCCTTGCCATGAAAGCTGCAATGCAAGTATCCATGACCAGAGCTGAGATTACCTAGGCATGAGTGAAATGTATCTACGGTAGACTCTTAAACAGATGCTAAAGTGACAAACATCTTACATAATGCGATGTGATACAGAGCAGGGGCACAGAAGGAGACCAAATCCAAGTCACAGTAGAGGAAACTCAACTCTACCCTCCTGCTTGCCTCATTGTGTGGTAATAATTATTTATTTTATTACTTGGACTGACTTCTCACTCCCTGAATGAACAGAAAGTACCTGTACTTATGCCACAGTTTCTAATGATGTGCTGTCCCCATAGGACTATCACCTGCAGTCCTATCTCTGCCCTAAACATCTGCAGGTCTCTCAGCTGAAGCCATTATAGATAGAATTAGAAATAGGTGGAATCATAGATGAAAATTAGCAGCTTCTTCCAGGTCAAACCCCCACTGCCACAATATGGAAGAAGGCAACCCACCAGGATGCTTGATCTCAAAGAAACAGGGATGAGATTTGCTCTTTGTCTGCTTGGAACCAATGCCCACATGGCTTCCAGTATTGGTGACTAACAGGCAGTTGCCTGTTTGGTTGGCAGTTGGGAGCAGAAAACCTACGTACAACAGCAGCTGTACAACAGGCCTTCTAAACAAGCCATCTAGTCTGGCAGCCTGGGATGAGGAACTCGTGTTTAGCTGAGCTTCCCACAGCAAGCACAGAAGCATCAGACGGAAGAACAAGTGTGTACCCATCAAGATTTCAAGTTGGTTTAATAGCTTCTTAGCAAATAAGTAATTATATGTTTTTCCATAAATACTGGAACTATGTATGAAAGCAGGCTGTAAAGTTTACCTCTGAGTCCAGAAGACATAGGCCAGCTTGGCCCTGCATTTCCCAGCTAAGACTTCTTGGACATTTCCTAGCAAAATGCATCCTGTCTATCTGACGTCTAGGGGCCTTTCATGTCATGGATGATGAAAAGCACGCGATTTCAGCACAGGCCAGTCACACCCAGTTCTTCCCTGCCCCACCCCGACCTTCAGCCTCCCTGTAAACCTACAGAGACTATTCGCTGTTTCCTTCAATTTACTTCACTAACTGGATTCTCATCCACCTGCTTTATGCTTTTGTTTGCTTGAAGGATGGATATGTGGAGGTGCTAATTAATCACCTGTATTTTTTTATCATCCTGAAAGCTTTGTGCCCATGGATCTGAAGGTACTGGCTGGACTGCTCAGGGAAAAGACATCTAACGTATAATATACTTTTATTACTAATATCTTAGAAATTTTATAAGCCTTATAATCACACTAATAAAGATGAAACCCAGTGTGTTATCTTTGAATATCCTGTTCACAGACACTAAGATAAGAATCAATCAAGACTGTAGAAGAGCTAGCAACTTTAGCCCGGGTAAGAAGGAATAAAACAACTTCCCACCCAGAAAGTCAATGAAATAAATCAAGATAATCTCTTACTTTAATAGCAATTTATTATCATTAAAAGTAACAACAAATTTAAATCCTTTTTTCTTAAAAATCTAATGTAACACACAGGTCACTACTACAGTTCTACGAAACCTATGGCAAAATTGTATCCCCGAATCACACCGTTCTGCCTTACCCTCAGAGGCATCAATGGTGCATGACACAAACAACACGCAAACAGATTCTCTATACAGCATTTGTAATAAGGACCTCAAGGCCTCAAGATGATACAAGTTATTCTGTAAGACCTATTAGGTATAACTTCAGTTTTCCCCTTTGTTAATATTGCTGAAACAGTAAAATATTTCACACAGATTTTTGTGAAGCCATAAGAATCTTTTAAAAACTGTGGTTTTTCCCTGTATCTCCTCTTTGCTGCTAAGTTTTCCTTTTTTATTTTGCTCCTCTTAGTAACATGGCTACCCTATTCCAGGAGACAGAACTGCTGCAATGCTCGCAGTCACTCTCCACACAGCATCATATATTTCCTGCAGCTTCTGAAGCTAGTGCTCAGCTGTAGCACTTACCTTCACCCTTGCCAGAATAACTTGGCAGCACACAGTTCAGGAATACTACATGCTTATGAATTAATCTCCAGCTTCTTGGGAGCTCTAGAGATTAAATTAAGATCAAGCTAAGAACCCAGGACAGCTGATTCACAGATAGCTCATATTTGTGTAAAGAAGCAGCAGCCAAACACTGCAGGACAGGTGCATCTTCACATTACAGCTGTTCACAAAAAGGCCTGAGCATGTCATAATACTGTTCAGCAGTGGCTTGCAGGACCAAAAAATAGTCTTCATAAGCAAGCACACATACTGGTGAAAAGGAAGGATGGTGGTAATCCTGTCATGATGCTTTAAATGTGTGGAACTTAAGCTTACAATGTTACTCAACACTGAAAGAAAACAGGAGCCTCTGACTGAAACGCTCCTGGCTAGCACAACCATAGTGAAGGAAGAAACAGAACGCAAGTAAACTTTATATAGCTACTCAGATGTGGCTTGTACATAATTTCAGGTACATAAGAAGGTCTGTTGTTCAGGAGCAGACTTCTTAGATGGATATTTCTGCACGAACTTCACAGCAACGTGTGGAATTGGGGGTTCAATGAAAACAAATCAGTAAACAGCTTCACGTACATTAGCTGTATCAACTCTGGATTTAAAGAGTCATGTAAAAAATTATAAACACAATCATACGATAGTCATACGGAGGAGGTACTATATCTACAGATTCTATGAACAGACTTCAGCTGTTCTACAACAGCAGTTCATATTCTTCTCTAAGCAGACCCACCAGTTAAATTCCAGAAGAAAAGGGAGTGTTAAATTTACTCAATTAAAATACTTTTTTGGAGTTTGCTCACAGCTGGGTCTCTTGGGAAAAAAAACCAAAACCAAAACAATGCTTGCAGCAAAGCTGCAAAATCCTGTCTTACTTAACATCCTAAACTACTATCTTGCTTTGCAAATGTACCTAGCAGTTTATGTATCCCCCATGTTTACTTAGTAATACCTTAGCAACTTTTAACTGAGGCGGCCCCTAAACCATCACCAAGCATTAGCAATGCCAACACAAAGGGAAAAGCTCAACTAACAGGCTCAAGAACAGTTAGTTTCCCCAAAGCAACAGCATCTACTTCCAAAAATGTCAATTTTTGTCTTGCTCTCCTCCTCCCACCCTTGTTTCACTTCCTTTTTCTCCTCTTGCCCATTTCTAATAAACAGCAACAAGGAAAAATTTAGCTTTCCAGTTCATTAGTAAAATGTCTTTGGATTTTCAAAAGCAAATTTTAAAATGAAGAATCAGTGAATTTACTTTTATATGAATGTCATTTACAACACTGACAGTGAAGGACAATCCCAAACCATGATACGCTGCGTGCCAGATCTATCATCTTCTAGCACATGCCTGGATGCTAGAACCTGTGAAGAGATGCCTGCATGGGCAAAACACAGAAGCTATGGGAAGGTCCCTTTCATTGTAAGTCTCATCCCATATATGTAAACACACAAAGAACCACCTGTCTGATCACTGCCTTTCAAGTATTCAGGAAGTTAAAATTAAATAGCAATTATCATTCCTCCAGCTATAAGGTATATAGATCTAGAATATCCTTGATGATTCTAGTGGCACTCATGTCTTAAAATGGAAATATTTTCAAATTACTTCTGTAGCTATGGTAGCCTATATTCAAATTCAACATGAAAAATAATCAACTCTAAGGATAATTAATACCCTGGTATTTTTGAGTACATTTCCAGATTTTTCTGTGGTCCCTTATTACAGATCTTTTTGAAGGTAATTCAAAACCTCCTCTACCCACATCCTAATCAACCAACCAACCAAGAAAACTCCCTCTGAAAATCAAACACCTCGATATCTAAGTTGCTTAATACTTGCATTGCAGAATGTATAATCAGGTAAAGTTCTGCAGTGTAAACATCCAGTTCTGACTTTTTTTCTTCTACTACTACCTAAAATGTGAGGGCTCTCTCCATTGGCTAAATGCTTTAATGCAACTAAAAGAATGCAAAGTCTCACTCCAGATACACTGCATTGACCCAAAGCAGTATAAAACCATTGCTAAACAAGCCTGGAAAGAAAAACCATGCTCCCATTTAAATATAGAGAACTAACCAGCCTGCTGTGCTTAATATTAGTTTTCCTATCTAGTCCAGCTACTTTGTGCATATTCCCAAATATACAAATGAAATTGCACAAATTGCATGCAGCCATACATGCTGCAGTTCAAGCAATACTGAGGTGTTCTCCTTGTTATCGTTGAAGCATGTGGACAACAGCAAACTGCGGGGTGATAATTGTAACGCAGTCCTTGGGTTTCTTCTTCTGGAGAGACACACAAAGGTACTTCTATGTTAAAAAAACTCTAGGTCACAACAAGGAGACATTAAGCAATTCAGCCATGAAAACTGTACTGTGAAGAATTTATGAATTTCCTTATACATATCTAATTACCCAAACAGATTTTTTATTAATTCTTTACTAAAACTGCTTTTTCACAAACCACATACCCAAAAAGGTGTTTTCTGCTTTGATTACATACAGTTGTTCATCAGGTGGAAGTAGATGAAGGTAGTTTGTTACTGATAAAATGATAAACTAACCTCATCCTTAAGAAGCGTATGCAATACACAAATTAAAGTTTCCAGTTAAGCAACACCACATCCTAACTCTTCGTATTTGTATAAGATGACCAACTATGAAATTGTAACTACTGAAACTGTACACAGGCACCTTGCTATATCATACTTATGTCATAGTTCTCTAAACACTCCATAACTGCCTCTGCATTTTTGGCCACTTCATCTATTCAGCCGCTGTGTTACCACTTCCCGGTACATGATAGAGATATATATCAACAGAAGAAAAATGACAAAGAAATCATCCAAGAACCCCAGAATTCCAAACAGGGCTTCAGGAAGGAAATCCAGAGGTGAAGCCAGGTAGAGCAATGCTCCAAGCAAGCAGAGGAATATTCTGATGCGAAACATCCAGAAGAGGCCCCCAACAGAAAACATCTCCCTGAAAGCATGCCGCAATAAAGTGGGCAGATCCATAATTCTTTCCATAATCTACAAAAAAAGAAACCAAAAGTTAATATTTTGCTTTAGCAACAGGCCTCTGCTTAATGGTCTTTTTTCAGGCTGAACGTTCTGTGATTCTTAGAAGGAAGGATCAAGCTTCAAAGTAAACTAAAGAACCTTTAAATGAATCCATCCCTGGCTCTTTTCCATTTTTCTACTATGATTCTGTTATCTTAGTGGTAGACTTCTCAGTAAAAACATTCAGGTTTTTGTTTTGAGGTGTAGGGAGGGATGAATTTTGTAATTTTTTTGATACTGGTTTCTTCTCTGCTGTACACAGGTTCTTTACAAAGCCATGACATTAAAATGAGTGATTGTAGGGCTGAAAAAGTTATCTAAAAAAGAATTTTGTATGTGGCTAATGCAATACACTCCATGTAAATGAAAGACAATTTATCTATTCCAGTTATGGCTTCAAGCTCACAGAAAATTTCAATGGAGCCTGAAAGGTAGTTTAAATCTATTGTGGATTAAAAGGGTAACTGTTTTGTGGTTTAGAACACACATACACACACAAAATTTGGACTGCAATTTTCTATCACTAATGTTTTGTTACTACACCCAAATCTATTCCGACGAACAGATGAAGACAAGCAGGGAAGTTACTAGTATGCATGTACGTGCATTACACCTTGCCAATCAGAACGTGCACATAGAAGACAGGATCACAAGGCTGACTTTGTAAAGTTTGTAGAATTTCAACCATCTCTCTTAACTATTTATAAAAAAAAAATCCTGTTTCCTCCACTCAGAGAGCAGAATAAAGACTGTAATACAATATAGGAATAAAATAATGAACATCACATATAGCTTCAAATCTGAGGAAGAAAGGCACAGAGTAGAACTTCAGATTCTTCTAATCAATGCAAAGAGATCCATCAAGTGAATATTCTTCCTTGCATGTTATGTATTTCATGAAGTATTTTCACCAACTGATTATTAATCTTTTCAAATTAGTGAGTCATAATTAAAAAAGAGCTTAAAACGAGACTAGAGAACTCAAGGCTTACCCACAGATCTCCGTAACAACAAAAATGCAAGTTTCCATACATTTGCACATATTAAAAATAAATATTTTCAAGGTCATGGGTTTGCCCTAACTACATAACTAATAATTTCTTAAGGAAAACTTGTGTAGTCCCTAAACATCTTGAAGAGGAAATTTCCTGTTTAAAAAAAAAAAAGGAGAAAAAAAATTACAGCAAATGCTGTGAATCTCACATAAAATCACTGTCTTCCACACAAATTTACCCAAAACTTACAGATCTGGGTTGTCCTGAGAATCTCCGATTGTAATCATTAACATCTTGAAGTACTTGGGTTGCATCTTGCTGATCTTCACCAAAGAGTGGTAAAAACAGTGTTACCTAGGCACAGCAGTGAGATTTTGTTACAAGTGCAACTACTGTCTTTTAAATGCAGGCATTATGAACTGTAAGTGAAAACAGTAATCTCCAGTTAACAACACAGAACATACTTTGTTCCAGTTGAATATTTAGTAGCAAAATAAAAAACATATTATTAATATGGCTACTACTGCTAAGTTTTAACAAATTAATTGCTTACAACTCTTTCAGAATATTCATTTTTTAAGAAATTGTTAAAAACAAGCATAAGAACCCTCCCTCTCAGAGTGGCTTACAGGAAATTTTTCTAAACCCTTAAATGTGGAATAGATGATTGAGAGAATAAAGTTCATTCACTGAATTAATGCAGTTTTATTTCCTAAATTCAAAATCAAATAAAGTAACCAAGGAGGCCATTCTTCTTCCATCTTTAGAATGGCCTTGCATTTCAGCAAAACTCATACTTTTCCATGTGGATATTCACACCTAGACCAAGGATAATCATATATAATAATAAGTTAACAGAAAAAATATATTAACCTTCAATTCTTCTGTCAACACAGAGAATTCTGCTATGTTCATGCAAACATAGAAAAATATATAGATCATATTCACTTATCTCTTATGTTACCTTTCTGTATAGGACTTCCTGAAAACCTAAAACTTGTATTTGGAAGTGATGTTCTGTTATAAAAGACAGGTTACCATAGGAAACAGAAAATGCATAGCACTTTAAATTATTATAATCTTCAAAAACTCCCTCTGTACCTGGCCACTAAATATACATCTTGTATCTGTACAGTAGGCACATTTAGCAAGGGACAGCATAAGCAGATCTACAACTCCTAGCACCGCCACAAACCTTCTGTATGACTCATGTAGTTCATGTGTATATACTTTCATTCCTCATTTATAAATCTGATCTCTCTGTTCTTATTTCATTCACAAGGGCAGAACGATTTCATAACCATGCAAGCAGTACCACCTCATTTACCTGTTTCTCAGAGGAAAGTAGAAGAATATCTACGTAAGGAGAGACATTAAAGAATCAACTTATTTCCCTTTCTTTCATCTTTCTCACCTTTATTTTTTGTGTCTCTCCTCTCACAGGCTAAAACATATTTCATTTCTAAACATGTTTTTTCCCTATATCTATTTTTGTTTCCTTCCTCTATCTTCTTACAATCATTTTTCCTCCTGATACACACAATCAAAGCAGGATATAATATAGGGGCAAGGGCCTGAAGTATGTTATATAATTAATCAGAAGTTACTAGTTCTGTAGTTTGTGCACTCTTAAAATAAAGATGTACTTTTGTTAAAATATACACTATAAGACTCAGAGATCCTAAGTGTTAATGAGTTGCAGGGACATATTTCAAACTGACAATGTAAGTAAGTTGCGTAGGAAGTTAAGTTAATTCTTGCTCTACAAAGCTCCAATTAATAATACATATAAACTAAAAATAGATACACAAAAGAAATTGACATGGATAGGCTTTTTTATCAGGGAGAGAAAGAAGGGAGAGGGTGCTTCTCAGAAACCAGCAGTATACTGCCTACTGACAGTCTTCCACAACAGGCAGGTCTTTCAGATGCAAGTTCTGGTAAAGAAGTTACATAACGTCCCAAACAGAAAGCATGGAAAAATCATAGTTAAGATCTTTCGATTTCCTGTTTTCATATACTCCTTTACAGAAAAATGGCTGAGTTATCAGTACTGTTCACTTAAATTTGAGTTGCAGGAACAATCTGTATTTTTTGAGTCATTTGGCAAAGAAAAAAGTTCAAAGAAACTTAATGCCCACCATCTACGTCTCACATATTCTTTCACCTTCTCAGCTTTCTTCTGTCAGTCTCACTACCGCGGTTCATTATGTCAGTGCTTTTTTGGTAAGCTATACTAGACAGCCAAACTATTAGATCCATCATTACTTAAAATATTACCGTTTGTCTGCAGATTGGACAACGGATGGCACCAAGCCAAGAGCCATACCTCCAGTAAGCAATAATGCAGGAACCTGACGAAGGTAAGTTAAAAACATTCAAACTTCTAAGTCAAAACACCCAGTGCATGAAACAAAATGTTACACATGAAGAGAAATAGTAGAAGTGTATAGGCAGTTAGGTTAAATCCATTTTCTGGTGTTCTGTGTATAGCATTCACCAAAGACACTAAGAGCCAATGTGTTCAAATTCAATCCTGTTAATAAGAAAAATCCTGAACAGGTTAAACTGTACCACTAATTTTAAGGTATAATTTCCTGAAATGACAGAATATATCTTAATAATAAACTGAAGAAACAAATAATTTAAAAACTTACTAGTTTAAAATTTAGAAGTCACAAAAATATCAAGAGATGTAAAATTTATCTTAATCCCCTGAATTTATTATCAGAGTTTAAAAAGGACAACGAATGTACAAAAATCTAAATATTTTTACTGATTTCCAAATTTCTAATTTGGAATTAATGACTAGGCATGGTATGCACTATCCACTCCATAAAACTAGATGAATGCACTGAAAGAATCCTACTGGGAACCTGAAAGAGAGGAAGCAAAATGCTACATAAGCCATTTGTATATAAATCTAAATAACTGGGCTTCAAAAAAAAAAAAAGCAAACACTTTAAGTGTTGTGAATTTAGCCTTAATTTTTCAGGACTTCCAAGAAAAAACCCACTCTGAGATAAAGATAATACCAAGCAGAACTTTTCATTCTTTCACTATTTTCTTTAAATGGTACACTTCCAAGTGTTTTTTTCAGCCTCTCCAGTTTTTTATTAACTGGAAATAAATTATACTCTGACATTTTTAAATTAACTGTAGTTTTAATAGTGATAGCATAGAAAAAAATGCTGCACACTTTCAAAGTGACTGTTTATTCACAAATGTATTTTCTCAACGATTTATATAAAAATGATTCCTAATGCAGACAAGACTACCAGTTAAAATCAAACAAAGCTTTGCATCAGGGTGACTGTTTTAGTGCCAGAAGTTTGTATTCCTGTATATCTTTGGGGCTCTGGGTTTTTCTTCCTTACCACAGAAAAGATGTCCACAGTTTGTTTCTATAGGAAATGTAGCCTGTTGCAAACAGACTGGACAGGACATATCTGTATAGAAGCGATGTCTATCACCAGCAGAAGCATCCTGCTGGAACAGAATAGAAATGCAAAGTGTTAGAGAAACTGTTTTTTTCTAAGTCTACTGACTTTAAAAACATAATAAAAAATCCAACGTTCATTTACTAGAAGTCAAACAGTCAAACACAAAACTATGTGAAATGAAAGAGAAACAGATTTAAATTAAAAAAAATCAAGCATATTTAAATGCAAAATCTGATTCACTAACCAAGTTCTTGTGACAAGCCCATTATTTCCTCTTCATCTGTTACAAAAATGTTTCAAGCCAGTTAAAGACTGCAAAGAAAGAACCTCCTTGGTCCTTCACATTAAGTTAGGTTAGACACACTGAAGCACGAATTACAACTCAGACCTAAACTGCTTCCTTATCCTAAGTAGTTCTGTTCAAACCTAGGTAACTGAATTTCATTGCTTACCAGCTACAGTATTTAGAGTTCCCAAGCCCAAGCACAGACATCAGCTTATGTAGAACATTTTCATGAAATGTGTTTTCTTGCCATTTTGCCATATTTGTTTTCCACATAAATATGCACTGTAGTTAAAAATCTGTCATTATTTTACTAAGTATTATGATGAAGGACTCTCCCCAATACTCCCCAAAACTATGGCTTTTTACTCTAAGGCTAGGACTTGGCAATTCGCAGTGCCCTGTCCTAGACTTCCCCATGTCAGAACTGGATGCAATCACAGAACCATACAATGATTTGGGTTGGAAGGACCTTTAAAGACGACATAGTCCAACTCTGTTGCAATAGGCAGGCACATCTGTCAGCAGATCAGGTTGCTCAAAGCCCCATCCAACTTGCCTTTGAACAATTCCAAGGATGGGGAAACCACAACTTCTCTGGGCAACCTGTGCCAGCACCTTGTCACTCTCATCGCAAAAAGTTTCTTATGTCCCATCTAAACCTAACCATTCTCAGTTTAAAAACATTGCCCCTTGTTCTGTCACTAGTGGCTTCAGTAAAATTTTTCTCTCTGTCAAACTTTGTTGCCTTTGTTGCTGCTGTGCCATTGTTCTGCTACACACAGTTTATCAGTCTGAACATCTAACCCCTGTCCTGTGGCAGCAAGCTGTACTCCAGATTTCCTTTCCTAAAGGAAGGGAAAGTTCCCAGGAACTTTGCAGGAAGCACACAACATAATCTAACATACTCCACCTTGTGGCAAAAACTTGTTTGAGAAAAGAACCAGCCAAGTGTTAATTTTAATGATTTAATTTAACGATTTAAAAATGCCTACGTTATCTCATTACTTGATAAATTTCAAGCATGCCTCTATAGAGACAGTACAGAGAACTTCCAAGAACCGTTCTAGAACTTTCAAGACCATCTTCTTCCAGAACCTCACAGAAATCTACCCTAGTTGAATGATGGCAACACCTAGCACAGCACCTGTTCAGTTTGAAGCTGCTGACGAAGAGCTCGCACTAGCTCTTGATTTTCTGGGTGTATGTTCTGATGTTCATTTCTGTGAAAGGAAATACAAGCAATAAGAAAAACTAAACACTGTAACCCAAGGCTGAAAAAATAATTGATTGAAAATAAAAGAAACTTGAACAAAGGGAAAAAATTATTCTTGCTATAAAGGATTTTAAAGGAAGTAAACAAATAATTAAGGAAACAGGACATTTTTTTCTAGATCCTAAAGTTACTCCACACATTTAAAGCTGTACAGCAGCAAGATTTTTCAGAGAGGTTCCATAATCAATCATTAAATCATGTTAAAATTAGATTTTTCATTTGAAACAAAATGAAACCATTAACCTGCAAAAAATCAAATTGCTAGAAAGCTTTTGACATTCATCCTGCAGAAATATTTTTAATTTTTGTCTCCACTGCTAGTTTTTTGTATTGTTGGTCCACTCATAAATTTCTTATTTTTTTCACTCACTAAGTTCTAGAGTTGAAAAATCCTAGTTATTCTAATTTTGTCTGCTACATGAAAGATTAAGACAAAATTTACATAAGAAGGGGCAGGCAAACTCTTAGATTTAGAATATTGAGTTTATGTAACTATCAGCAGACTGGATATAAAAAGAAAGACTATATGGGCAATAATACTACAGGTTAGAGATGCCAGGAGGACTCATTGAAGAGAGGAGGCTAGATATACTACAAATTTGAAGTTAAAAAGCACCATGGGAACAGAATTTGAATTAAAAATTATGTTGACAAAACTAAGAGGTGTTCAGTTAATTTAAATATGAGTCAACAGCATAATACTCAAAACTGTGAATTTTTATTCTTTATTTATTCATATGGATTCCACTGGTGATAAATTCTGCTATGCACTGTTGAGGTCTCGGCTGGATTCTGTTTTCCATTTTGGGCTAAATGCATAAAAACATAGAGAAGTTGGAGGAAGTTCAGAAGAGAATAAGAACTACTGCCCACATTTTTTAAATATTAGAGGAAGAGTAAAGAAATGTCAGTTCATGTAGAAGAAAGAGAGAAACGCAGACAGGATAAGGCTTAAATTCTATAAATATGAGCAATTATTTCCCGAAGTGAGCTGAGGCTGGTGGAAAAAACAGTTGCACTGCTTCCAAGGATGATCTAGGAAAGCTGATTGTCTGTCAGAGCTGAGAGCTGGACTGGCTGAGTTTTTAGGACATTTTTCTGGTTACAGGTCTATTTACATAAGTTCCTCAATGGCTCTAGAAGCTTCTGTAATATTTTCCTTCAGTCGTAATACTGAGCAATCATAATACTGCATTACTGCTGTCTTTAACATTTTGTCTCCTTCATTCTATCTTTGAAAAAGTGCAGACAAACCCCATATTCTTCATACTAATAATTACACAGTTACCTGTAAAAAGTATATTTAGTTAACACTAAAGTGGGTGACATATATGAAAGTTATATGATGGGAAGTGCACATTTAAACCCTTCTTGCCCTCTGTGGGTCTCCATTAGTCAGATTTTGTGGACGTTGTCTGTCTTACATGTTACGTGTACAAAAGCATTTTCCTATTTAGATGATACAAATGAGCTTATTTTACACCTTCAGTTTGCCAGAACCTTGATATATACTGAAATACAATTCAAATCACACACAAGTGGAAGGTGTGAATCATAAGCCAGTTTATTCTGATTGTGAACAACTAATTGCAAAGTTACTGCTACAGTGTTATCCATTGAAAAGCTACACTAGAAACCTTAAGTGTTCAAATTAAAAAGTAGACATGGTAAAGTCACCTGTGCAATAGTTGCATATCATCCTTATAAAAATACTTCATTTATATTATGTTACTGTGGTATCACATATTATGTTACTGTGGTATCACATATTATGTTGAATACATGAAAGTATTTGCAGAGCTGCAGAGATACAGTATGTATATCTGTCACTTACGCATAAGATGCTGAGGTAGCAGAACACTGCACAATGTCCAGAGGGGACAGGCACAGCTCAAGATGTATCCAATTCATTTATTTCCATCATGTAATTAGTGTGAGAAAATAAATGAAATAAATTAAAACCAGTATGGTGCTATGTAATGAAAGGTATTATCAAACAAAAGCCAAAAAGAAATAAAGTTAGATGTGTAGTCTTTTAAATTCCCCATTTCTGATTCTTCACTTGAGGAAAAAATTCCTGTGATGTAGAAAGACTGTACATACCACAGAGGGCTCCACCAAATTATCATCACCAGAAGGAGGAAGGCTGCCTACTCATTCCTTGCACAGCCTCACACATGCAAAGCCTCACACGGGGACAGTACTTATGGGGACCGGTGTATCACTGTGCAACAATGGCCATTGTTAATTTCCAAGCATTAAGATCTCTCTTCTGCTCAAAATACTGACTTGATTTTGTACTCAAACCATAGGATGGGATAGAAAAATGAGAGAAAAAGATCTAAACCTGCAGATTCATATCCATGGGTTAGTTAGATCGCCTGGGACAAGTAGGCAATTTCAGACACAAAACACTGGAGGGTCACGCTCTCTTTAATTTATAATGTGACAACCTACTCACAAGTTCAGAAGATGATGAAAAAGATATGCTGCATTTATCAAAATACAAAGAAATACAGGCTCTGTAAAAGTCTCTTATAGTCACTGAAATAAACTTCAGCAACTTGGTATATATGTTAACTACTGCTAAAGAGTTTCTCCACCAAAAGCACAGAGACCTTCAGCTCATGCCCTGATGTGATGCTTCATTGAATTCTCCCTGCTGGAAACAAGTACAGCAACCATATCCCTTAATACTTCTTTACATATTCCACTTCCGCCCCCTAAAATCTGCTGCAACATACACCCCTTGCTGCCTACTTTCCATTTTAATTCAGCTCCTGCAACTTTATAACGCTTTCTTTCATGCATTTTTACACAGGAACTGCTCCTACCCAACTTAAGGATTTCAGGCATTGCATAGCGAAGTACGGGTGGCAAAGAGACTGGCGTAATGGATGCAGTATGAGGAACAAACAGACCACTGTATTGCCTATGATAATTACAGAACAGAAAGAAAATACTCCTTTTCTCATCCACACCCTCTTTAGTGCTAAATAGATAAGATTACTATACTTTATTGCACTGATCGTATTTTTACGGAGACAATATAAAGAAGGTAAAGGAAAAATGCTGCTGAATACAGACAATTTCAGAAGGTACAAGAAACTACAGTGGAGAACTAACAGAATGCTGATACGGCTTTCAGTACTCAGACCTACAATGTAGAACTAAATAGGTTCAAGATTTCCAAAGTAAGGAAGCTTTGTTTCCCAGTTTGTCTACCCCTCCAGAATATAAACCACCAGGGTATGTAACAGGATCCACAGACAAACTTTTCACTTAGCTTGTTACATTGCAGGTAGTTGGTAACTAGTCCTTTTCTCCCTCCCTAAGTAACCCTGTCATCAATGTATCATGTCCCTGAACTCAAATCCTGAGTGAACTCCTACTCCTGCCCACTGCTGACCTTCGTTTCACTCCTTTTTTTCGCATTTCTAACTTACCTTCCTTTACAAAGTTAAAACAATAAAATGTTTATTTTTAGACTAAACATATAAAACTTGAGTCACAAACACTAAAAATGTCAAAATAAGGGGCAGAGAAAACATAAGAGACTAGAGGGAAAAGAGGCACTCATGAAGCCATCTCAGTAACTGAAACAGCCTTGGAAAGAAAAGCAAGATGAAGTGCACACACTTCTCTAAAATTCCTTTGCTGTCTCTTGGTTCTGAACAGCACCAGTGCCTTACTGTCCAACCAAACTTTCCCACTTTTGTTTTCTTTTATAACTTGCTCTCAAATACCTCCTACCCTGCTAATACTTCTCATACGGACAGATCCTCCTCAATAAATTCCATAATAGCAATGTGTCACTAAAACTGAGTTCTCTTTGTTGCTAAAACTCTTCTGTGTTCAGAAGTCTATAGGCGTCTGTAAAAATAAAAAGCCAATCTGAAGCTCAGACTTATTTTCCCATTACGCATAGGCTAAGATATTTGTTATGTTGCAAGTAAAAACTCTGAAGTGAAAAATAGCCTTTGATTACTTGACCATTAAATGTATTGAATACTGAACATAACATTTTGCTGTATGAAAAGCATCTTAAAGTCCCCTGTTTTCCAGAATATTCATTAATTTTATTTCAAATATTTTTTATAAATTTTTTGTATTTTATTTTAATTTTTTTAAATTTATTTTTTGGAAGGAGATTGCAACTAGAACACACATTGGAGGATTTTGTTCAATCTTAATTGTGTAGTCATTATTGACAAATCTGTACTTTGTAACCAAATATGACACACTGGCCATATATAGAGAGATGTTTTCAGTCTTAAGGAATGATGAACATTATCACTTGAAGATAAGGAGGAGTTAAACTTCACTTTCAAGAAACATGTCATTTCATTCTAACTGTGAATTAAGTTAAGAAATTCTGTCAAGCAATTGTTAGAGTAAGAGATAAAACAATCACTTTCTTAATGTCACAAACTCACACTTGTTTTATATACCAATACAAACATTTGTTGAAAAAGTCACAATTTTACAAATGCAGGTATGTAAATAAATTCCTGTCAACATATTCTCACCTTAAAAGTGTATATACCAGAGCAGCAATGAAAGTGAAACTGAGCACAACTGCCACCAGTACCTGGTCACTTATTCCTTCTATAACTGAATTATTATCCAGCTTCAGACTCTGAACTTCTGCTTGATGACTGGCCATAACAGCTCTAAAATGTAAAAAGAAATACATACACTCACATACATATATTTATTTAAACACATATGGGCATATATACATAATTAATGTAACTAATATGTATACACATCTATTCACACACACAATAAATTCCTAAAGCAACAGATTAGTCACTGCTGGGGGAAAAAATGGTAAAAGAAAAGGAAAGAGATGCATTTTTACCAAACACTGAGCTTGCTGCAGAGGATTGCAAAACATTTGCCTTGTGCAGCAGCAAACAAGTCTTAAATGACTGTTGTGATCTCAAGAATATTTTTTAAAAAATGTCAGTCAGATACTTGCTAGGAACAGGTCATTGCTGAACTAGATAGATCCCAAGGACACTTCATTTATAAAAAGTATAAAGACTCTGCATTATAAGGAATTTTAGCTATTACACAACACATCATTGCTGCTAGGCTGAGTCAATGTAATTTTTAGAAATTTTCACCACTTCTATGAAGAAAAAGACAAGAACATTTGGGGTTTAGCTGGTGCTAGTGTTAAATGCCTGATTGGATACATAGGAATCACTTCATATTTTATCTGTCTTTTCTATGCATTGCCATCCTTCACCTAGAAAACATGGGAAAAACTTAAATGAGTATTATCAGGCTTCCCTAGCTAGACTCATTTGGTTTATACTCATTTCACACACACACCAACCAGAATGACTTGCCAACACTAACATTTATTACCTTAGAGCATTAACTTACAGCTGGAGACAAGGAAATTAAACAGTTTCCAACACTGCTAAATCACTCCTGTTGCAATCAGGAAGTGAAATCATCTACAGCTGTGAACGTTATGAAACCAGGAGATAGAAGCTAACTCTGGATAATGACCAAAAAAGTCAGCTGTGTCCATACACAATCAAATTTTTCATACAGAGCTGACAAAATCTCCACATCAATTTATGAGGTCATATAGGACTGATACCCTTTACTTCCTAGTCTACTGCATGTGTCTTAAGCTTTCGTCAGTGTTTCTCTCTACTTCACAGCTCATGTGACATGTTTTAATTTGCACCTTGCTATGCAGCAAACACCAGCAGACACTGACTGGCCCTGAATTAATTACAAAACTGAAATGGAACACAAGCTGTAGGGATTTTAATGCATACCTGTAATGACCACCCTGGTAAGGTAGCTACTTTGACCCTCCAGATCTTTTCTTGTATGAGTTGTGGAGCTTTGTCTAAGCTTCCTTGCATTTGTGGGAGCCGCCCTCTGTAATAGCAGCAGGGCAAGAGAAGCTGGTATAGACTAACATTATTGTAAAAAAGACTAAGTGGTATAATTAGGTATCATTACACATCCAATCCTGAAGAAGCTTCTTTCTCTTACCAAACATCATTCTGTGATGCTTATTTTCCACAACTGCGTGTCAAGCATCCTGTTTGTATCTTGAACTTCAGTGTTTTCTCTCCTTAAGTACCATTAACAGTCCACTAATTTTTACTGTGTCATACTATCATTTCTGGGCTGACCACCCAGTACAAAACCAGAAGTAAAAGGCAAGGAACTGGTACATGATGATTTCTCCCTTGTCTTGCATCACCTCTGCTAGAACAGACCAACACGTTAATAATAAGTACATCCCATTAACTTTTTTTCCAGAAATACAGACTGTGGCAGAGACACAGATATTTTAACTGCATCTTTAGATTATAAGTGTTTCTCACACTGACACCTGAAAGACTTTCTGTGTCACTGCTTGCTTGGTACACTCTGAAACCCACACATGAATTTCAGTATCACACAAAAGTAACTCAGTTTCCTGGAACAGCCTTCAAGACATCCACTCTAGAGCTCTCTCTTCCTCTCTGCATGTTCCTTGAAACAACAGTCTTAATCCTTACCCACCTACCATTAAGAACACTCACTACATCTGCTTGCCTTAATTGCTGTACATGCACTCATCTTGAAAGACCAAACTGTGGTGCCAACCTTACTAGCCAAACATAAATAAAAAATACACAGATCCCTACCTTCTTTTCCTTCCCACGCATAACACCAGTTACTTGTATCTACTTCACCACTTACCACATAAGAGTCTCGCATTAAACATTTTCACACTAACAGCATCCAAAAGAAATTCTTGCACAGTGTTTCTGGCTACATTAAATGCCACTACCTCAAACCCTTGGTCCCCACTTACCCATCAATATTGTCAAGATGTGTAGAGGAGGAAGTGGAATCTCTGCCCTCATTCTCGCTCCCAGCTGCTTCTATTACTAAATTCTAGAGAAGACGGGCTATTGGTGCTTAAGGCTCACGTTGTTCATGTTTTAACTTACTTGTTGCTTCTTGACAGCCAAGAAGTGCTGAGCATATTCTCCTCATTACCTCTAGCACTTTTTCTGAATCAGACCATTGCACAGAAGGACTGACATGAACTGTGTGGACTAAGAACTAGGAACAGAAGAGTTTCACTTCAAAAGATCAATACGGACTTTCTCAGAACATGCACTCAAGCCTCAGAAGAGACAGTAGCAATCCCCTCCTATTCTTATCTCTGGGTCAGCATGTAAAAAAAAGCAATGACTATAAGGAGAACAGTGCTAAAACACACTATTTGAAAATTGTCTGGCTGAAGGAGGGAGCAATTTTCTGATCTCAATTCTGTTTTGAACATTTTCAAACAAAATAACGCGAACTGCAAGCTTGCAGTTCATGTTTCTTCAGGTGCAACCACAACAGCCAATGAACACATCTGTAGTGGCCCGGATGCGTAGTAGACATGCAACCAGTCCTAAAATAGCTGCTAAGAAATCTTGCATCCCAATGCATGTGTTTACAGCAGTGGTGCTTTTACAGCTGGTACAATTAAAAAGCAGATTACAGTGATACCAAAAACGCCAGCAAATAAACTCTCTAAGACTCATTTTGGAGCCTTAGAAATCAGGATCCTTTATTTCAGCACTGGGTGACATGAGGGAATAATTTCCATCAATCATGCACAACAAGACAAGAGCTGGGGACAGAATACATATTCAACTTAACATGCATATGTATAAATTCTCCCTGCATATTCTATTACTTTCCAAGGACTAATTTTATTATGAACTTCAGCATAGCCAAGTCTGTCTCTGCTAATTAGAGCTTCAGAGCTACCTCTCTGTTTGACCTTGCATTTTTTAGATAAGTAAAAAAAAAAAACCAAACAAAAACCCCACCCAAAACACTGTCTGGCTACAGCACTATTTTAAAAAAACATATCAGAAGAATAGTCTGTATCTGTCTGTCTGACTAACTTAAGAAAATACTGCCACTTAGATATCACTTAACTGAAGTTTGTCAGAAAACCAACTCTACTTAAGGCAAAATATTCCATTCTCTGCAAAACCAACTTCATGTATCAATAAAAGACTTCATTCTTAAATTATGTAAAGACCTTCAGTCTTCAGAGACAATCTGCATTGACAAGGACTAAACGTATGTCAGAGAAGACTTCTAACCCAGACATTATCACAGACACTTAATCTCTCCCAAAATAATAACTGGTAATAACTTGTTGTCCTTTAATAGCAAATTGATGTGGTTTGTATTAAATTCAACCTTTTCATATTGATTCATTACACTTGTCCCGTTATGCAAAAATAACAGTATTTCATCAACTTATTAATCATATAATCCTTTTCAGATCACTCTTCTATGCCACCGGCTTTTCAGACATTCATTTTAAAGTTGTTTATCTTCTCTGTAGATTTCTCTTAGTTTTTATAATTACAAAGACAGCCTGAATTTTCTATGCCACCGGCTTTTCAGGTCTTCATTTTAAAGTTGTTTTTTCTTCTCTGTAGATTTCTCTTAGTTTTTATAATTAAAAAGACAGCTTGAATTTTTTAATGCTATGCCTTTATTCTCTTACACAAGAAATTAATTCCTGACTACACTAACTCTCCAAGAAAAGTAACAAATTAACAGAATGGCATCAGGAAAGAAAAGGCAGTAATTTGAAAACAGATTTGATTTTGAGAATTGATTTTTGGTTATACTTAGTATTTTTCCCATTTTTAGCCATTTAACAGGAATGCCTTTCTTAAATGAAAGTATAATCCTACTCTGTGTTCTAATTAAGGGATTAAAAGCAAACCACATCTAACAATACTTACATTAAAATTGGGATTTATACAATCAAATTCAGAATATTAGAAGTATTAGTTGCAAAGTTTAAAAATCTGAAAAAAATGTTGGGCCCTTTTAAATATACAATGAAAGAGCCCAAAACCTGATTTCCAGTTTCATTTAAGCTCATCTGCAAACTACTGCACTTGCTTGAATTAAACCAACACAAACGCCCAGTGAGAGAGAAAAAGACAAGGAGTTACTCCTGCATTCCACCTGGGCTAGCTGTTACACATGGACTTTGCTGCACAGTACTTAGAGAGGGATCAAGTTTATCTGCATCACGGTTCTTGATGGCTATGGAACATAAACAACCTCAGACTGAATTGTCCACAAAATGCTAGGAAACAGAAAAAAATGAAATCTATTGTTTGTAAAATCACACAGTTGTTTGCAAAAACCATCACAGACTAACCACTTGTTTATTCTCAGTTTTTATGGGAGTGATCACTGATGGGAAGTAACAAGAATTTATTTACAGTTCAAATAATAACCTGCAGGCCTTAGAAGTTACATTCCCCCTCTACAGTTAAGTATGAACAATATGTGTTGGTTTATGCAAAAAAAAAGGAGAACCATAACAAGTAATACTGCAATTACAATGTCTTTTATTCTTGGAAACTCATACAGAACACATGGAAACATGAGGGTATGAGGACATACAGTAGTACCGATGTATTGTTTCTTCATTTTTCAGATTTGAAAAGCATTATGAAGACTTCCAGTGTTCAATATGTAGCACAGATAAAACAATAGCCCACACCATGATTCAGAAAGAAAAAATAATCCAGTATTTGCCACGATATATTAAATACTTCTTGCCAGCTATCCAAAGTCAGAATATCCCCATAGTTTCCTTAAGCATTTGATTTTTTCCATCTTTAGCACGGAAGTACCATATGTTAATTTTACTTTTAAAAACACAGAGATCATTAGGAACTGCAAACAAAGGAATACACAAGCACAGTGCAAAAAAAGTGTCTCTCTTCAACTCCATGAAGTAAAAAAGGAGACAATGCACAAGTGACACTGCTGTGAGATCCAAATCATTGACTAAAAGCAACTTTTTATTGACTTTGAGAGCATGGTACACTTTGCTCAACTTATGAAAGATATTTTGGATAACATCTGTCCTTCCGGGGATGGGCTGGGACTGAACCAGATGAGAGTACAAGAGTCTGGGTTTTTTTTAATTAATTTTCATTTTCGATATTTCCTTTTTGATGCAATATTGGCAAGCCTCCTCAATGCTTGAGAAAAAAGTATACAACGAAGACAGTGGTGCTGGGCCAGGCTGAAGTCAGAACCTGTAACACCTTTCTTTTATTAGTAGAAGCATTACCTTCCTCCTTAAAATGCATATTTTACTTTGTAAAGATTGTGTGTTTTCAAGCATAAGCTAATTTCTCTTCAACTAGCAAAACAATCTGATTTAAGACCAAAAGGTTTTAACTTCTCAAAATTTACTTCCATGGTAAAAGGAACAACAAACCAACTGTTTTATGTGTATTAACAGATTTCTGAAAGATTGATCTGTTTTAGACAAGAGAAATAAATTTCTAAGAATTTAGGCA
The DNA here is from genome assembly GCA_033558235.1 of Neomorphus geoffroyi. Lineage (NCBI taxonomy): Eukaryota > Metazoa > Chordata > Aves > Cuculiformes > Neomorphidae > Neomorphus > Neomorphus geoffroyi. The sequence goes on from JAUMJM010000062.1 coordinate 22,962,420, forward strand.
TACTAAAATGGAGCATGTTTATTCTGTAACCTATGTCCTGCATGCATATTAGCGTATATTGAAAAATCTAAGGAATACATAGAATCATAGAATTATAGAATAGTAAGGTTGGAAGAGACCTCTGAGATCATCAAGCCCAACCGTGCCTGTCTCCCTACTAAACCACATCCCTAAGAAACTCATCTACCCGTTTTTTAAAAATCTCCAGGGATGGCGACTTCACTTCCTCCCTGGGCAGCCTGTTCCAATCCCTGACCACTCTTTCAGGAAAGAAACTCTTCCTAAAGTCCAGTCTAAACCTCCCCTGGCACAACTTGCAGCCATTTCCTCTCGTCCTAGCGCTTGTCACTTGTGAGAAGAAACCAGCACCCACCCCGTCACAACCTCCTTTCAGGTAGTTGTAAACATTGATGAGGTCTCCCCCCAGACTCCACTTCTCTAAGCTGTACAACCCTAATTCCTTCAGTCTCCCCTTGTAGGGCTTATTCTCCAGCCCCCTCACCAGCCTTGTTGCCCTTCTCTGCACATGCTCCAGCCCCTCAATGTCCTTCCTGTAGTGAGGGGCCCAAAACTGAACCCAGCACTCGAGGTGCAGCTTCACCAGTGCTGAGCTCAGGGGCACAATCACCTCCCTGCTCCTGCTGGCCACGCTGTGTCTGACACAGGCCAAGATGCCATTGGCCCTGTTGGCCACCTGCTGGCTCATGTTCAGCCGTCTGTCAACCAACACCACCAGGTCCTTCTCTGCCAGGCAGCTCTCCAGCCACTCTTCCCCAAGCCTGTAACGCTGCATGGGGTTGTTGTGTCCCAAATGGAGGACTCTGCACTTGGCCTTGTTGAACCTCATCCTGTTGAACTCATTTAGTGTTTTTTTTTTCGTTTAAGGAAAAACCAGACTGTAATTCCCCAAATAAAGACAAATTCTTAAATTTGGGGCAATATTTGAGACTTCTCTCATCAGAATTTATAAAATTACTTCCTACTTCAGAGCAGCAAGAGGCTGTAGCCACTCTCTGTGGTCAAGAATGGGACTTTGTGTACCGATTTGACCCAGAAAATTGATCTACAATTATTTTTACTCTCCTTCATGGGGATCTCACAGGTATGCCTAGACTACATTCAGAAACCATTAAAAACAGTAGGCACTAGCATGCATGACAAATAGTAAACGTATAAACAGCATTGAACACTCTAGTATGAGATTACTAGCCTAAATCCGGAATCAACTAAGTCCTGAGCTGATACATTTTATCTGGGGTACTAAAGTTGGCCTTTGAAATAGTGGTGTAGCACTATAAAACAGAAATAAGGGAAATGCTGTATAGTGTATTCAGAAAAAGTGGTTTTGGAGAAATAGAATTAATTGGCTTCCCATTTTTGTGAGCACAGTCTTATTTGAATGAAACACACACAATAACCTCTAGTATAAAGTACCTCCATACATTTTAAAAATTGGTAGGAGACCACCCAAAAAGCACATTTACTAAGAGAAATTAAAAAAAATTAAATATAGCAACACACATTGACAAGATACAATCTGTGAGAAAGTTATCAAGACTGACTTGGGAATATTTTACTGGGATTTCATGCAGTATGTTAATACAGCTTTATTACAAGTTAGCAGCGACTTTGGAGTCACAAATTAGCTCAGCTGGTACAGCAAGATTATAACCAAACTCAGCTGTATAATATGCAGTTATCTTTTCATCATAAACCACCTTTGCTTTCAGGATTATGCTGATCATATTTATGTGCATGCATGCTCTTGGCAAGAAAGAAAGGAAAAAGCCCAATGAGTCTTGCCAAATACAGGAGGGGGCAATTTCAGTAGGTGGATAATAATTTTGTTCAGTACATTTTAAGACCTAATCAACTGAGGCACTTGCCTGGCAAAGCAGGTCTCTGCGAGGTCTGAGGTCAGCAGTCTGTGGGGCACATTTTTTCCTAAAGAGATAGAAAAACCCAGAAAGTAGGTATTCTGCTTTTGCTGGCGGAACCATGCTTTGCAAGTTAAAAACATTACCGATGTGAACTCCAGATGCAATCCTGAAGGGAAAATAATCCCAAGTTAATACACTATGCTACTGGAAAAAAAAAATAAATCTCCAATCATTTTTCTCATGAGCTTAAAAACAATGCTAATGCCTTGAAGCAAAAAAGACTAATTCAATGGTTTGTAGCATTTGGAATATCTGTCTGGATGACACATGACCTGTAAAACAATCTCCAACAAAGTTTTACACTGCTTTATAAGGCTAAAATACACTGTAAGGTATAGAGTGCTAAAAAAAGAGTGTGGAACTGAATTAATATGCGGATAGTAACATGAGAAAGAGGCTGCCAATATTTTCCATTTGAATATCTGCCTTTTCTGATCACACAGGAAGAGAATGGAAATAATGCCACTTAATCATAATAGTGTTTACTGAAATATGGTAATACTTCAACTAAGAATAAAAAAGCTTTAAATCTCTTTTAAGAAAAGCACCCAATAATTGTTTACTGTAGAAAGCAATGCTTCTGTACACAACCTCCCATCTAAAACAGACAACAAGACAAAAAGTATTACTGTTTGCATCAACAAAACGCAAAATGTAAGCTACATTGTCATGCCAATAGAAAAAGCAGAGTGGGAAATGGCTACATGAAAGAAAGCTAAGGCAGAAAACCTTAAATGCTGAAACACACCTTTGAAAGCACTACTTGTCAAAAGTACTAAGCACATTGCTTAAAGTACACATTAAAACCTGGCACAGAATGTTATAGTTGCATGGCACACATAGCTCTCTAAGATTTAAAATTTTAACTTATTCCTAAATGTAAAAGCTATCTTAAACGAAGAGAGATTGAATTCACAACTTAAAAATCAAGAGTGGTTTATACACTGAGATCAGGTACTTTACTGGGAAAACTTGAGAACTTTCACAGCTTTTACAGTTCACATTAGGTTGACATAAATAGCACTCAATATTTTGTCCATGCTACTAACTTATTTAATCGAAGGACTGTGAGAAAACAAGAACGAAGTGATAGTTGCGAGATCTGCAACCCTTCCTTTCTTGTTTATCCAGGTCTCAGTTGTTATCGGTGCACTGTCCTTGCTTATCCACGTTGTCCCATGTCCAGCCAGTTGCTGACAGAGAGGGAACTGCACAGCTTATCACTACGCCCAGCATTTTCATTGCAAACTTTGGACGGGCCAAAATTCAACTGACAACTGAGGAGAGTTTCTCATACACCCCTTTGCAGCACAATGGGGCACTACTCTGGCTGGGGGAGTGGATGCAGAACCACTCTGCCAATGACATGCATTCCATGTCTTTGAGATAAAAAATTAACTGAATTACCTGCAGCTAATATTATGTAAAGTACTTTTCACTGAATCACAGAATGGTTAGAATTGGAAAGGGCATTAAAGCTCATCCAGTTCCAACTCCCACGCCATGGGCAGGGACATCTCCCACTAGACTAAGCTGCTCAAGGCCCCGCTTTTATTTTACATTAACTTATTTTTACTATAGCAGTTTTACTCAGGGGAAGGAAATGTCATTTTCTGCTCCAGAGAGGCTGCTCCTTCCACAAGCCAAGCTGTATTACTTTCCAGCAAGTGAAGCGCAAGTTGTGACAAGATGAGGGAGAACAGCTTTAAAATGGAAGGAGGAAGATTTACATTAGACATTAGGCAGAAACCTTTCACGCTGAGGGGGGTGAGGCCCTGGCACAGGTTGCCCAGAGAAGCTGTGGATGCCCCCTGCCTGGCAGTGTTCGAGGCCAGGCTGGATGGGGCCTTGAGCAGCCTGGTCTGGTGGGAGGTGTCCCTGCCCATGGCAGGGTAGTTGGAACTGGATGCGCTTAAAGGTCCCTTCCAACCCGAACCACTCTGTGATTCCATGACGAGGACGCTGGCGGGCCCAGCGCCCATCCAGGCCCACGCTCCCGCAGCCTGGGACACGGGGGCACCGCTCCAGTCCCTCCTCGCTGCTTGGCCCACCCGCGGAGAGCCCCTTCTCCCCGTTTCCTCCAGGCCCACGCCCCTCCCAGGCGCCCACACCACCGCGCCGGCCCCCGGACCGGAAGTGACGCAGCGGCGCGGCGCGCGCCCCCAGCCCCGGCCGAGCCCCGGCCGATCCCCCGCCCCCTCCCCTCAGCGGTACCTCCGCTCCCGGCGCGCGCGGCGCTCCCCTCCCCGCTGGCCGCCGCGCGCCCCGCCCTGCCCCGCCCAGCCCCGCGCCGGCGTCGCGGCGCAAGCGCGCCCCCCCAACTGCTCCGCAAGGCGCAGGCGCGCGGGCGGTGCCTGTCAGGGCGCTTTGACGCGGCGGTGGCACGGCACGGCCCGGGCCGGGACCGGGCAGCAAGGGCAGGGGCAGGGGCAGCGGTACCGACCCGGTTGCGGCCGTGAGCCCCCGCGCGCCCCGCCATGTTCAACGTGGAGAGCCTGGAGCGGGCTGAGCTCGGGGAGAGCCTCCTCACCTGGGTGAGTGCGGCGGCCGCCACCGCCCCCCCTTCCTTCCTCCCCCCCCCCCCCTCCCCCCCGCCGCAGCCGGGCCAGCCCGGAGGGGACGCGGCGCTTGCCGGCCGCCTCCCTGGGCCGCGCCCCGCGCGCACGCCAGCCTTGGGCCCGGCGGGACTTGGCGGGGCCGCTCCGGCGCATCTCGCCGTTGCCTGCGGGGCTCGGGGGATGCGGGACTCGGGTGGAGCTGCCGCGCCTCGTCTCGCCGGGGCCTGCGGGGCTCGGGGGATGCCAGGCTGGGGCCTGCGGGCCCAGCCGCCCGAGCGATGCCCCCGCGGCGGGGAACAAAGAGGGGCTGGGGCCTGCGCGGCCGCAAAGAGCGCCCAGGTGCGCCCCTCGCCCCGGCCCGGCGGGCCGGGTGATGCCCGCACCTGCGATCCTTCCCCGCCGCTCGTGCCCTTTCTGGCGAGGCTCCGGTGGGTCCGTGCTGCTTTTTGCTGTCCTCACAAGTTTCTAACCAGAAACTTTGTTTTCGTCTGTTTCTCCGTGTTTTTAAGTAGTGCTTGGGCCTGGAGAGACAAGATTCTGCTGTGAAGTAGAAGATGATACAGTATCAGTTTAAGAATTATCTTTTCCTCTTTAAGTATTCCGAGCTTGGTCCATATAAGTCTTGAGATTGTTTTGTCATCCACAGAGCAACCAAAATGTATTGGACGTTGAACCTGGGTTTGCCGCTACTCTGTAATTTGAGTAGTGACTGTAATGTAGCCATGAAACTTGTATTTCTGTAGCAATTTATTTATTAGTTTGGAACCACTGGATTTGGTTTTGGGATTATGGGTTTTTTTCTTCTCCATAACTAAGATTGCTAAGGAAACACTGTATAATGCGCTGGAGAACATTGTTGAAGGGGAACAGGTTTTTCTCTTTTAGACATTTACTCTCTGCAAGGCCAGAGTTGGCTAAAGCTGTAGTGGTGTTGAATAACTGGGGAATGACAGGTAAGGTTTCCTCTTTGAAAGTCATAAGAGGATGAGTAAGGGAAATTCAGTGATTGTTTGAGGTGATCAGGTGGCCAGGAAAGTTCAAAAGGCAGAGGTTTTGGGGAAGAGTGTGCTCCAGTGCTTGGTACAGGTCTTGAATAAGTAACTCGGTTTCTCTTTCCTTCACATGCATACTAGCCTTTGCATCTTTGTTGTGGTTTGCCACTTATCCTGATTTTGACCTTTTAGTTCAATAGGGAGGCAGGCACAGTTGGACTCGATGATCTCGGAGGTCTCTTCCAACCTTATATTTCTATGATTCTGTGACCTCCCATGCTCTCTTTTTCAGGTGTTGGGAATGAAGGTCCTTTTACTGGTAAAATTAATCAGCAAGTCAGGGTATGTGAATCCTGGCAAAGAAAGGCTGAGTGAGAGGCTCAGTGCCTGCAGAAAGAAGATGTACTTGGGGAGGTGATGAAGCAAGATCTATTGCTATATGCTGCTAATTTCCATGTGGTTTTATTGCAGCTGTTGTAGATATGCTCCCCTTGTGCTCTCTGACAGTAAATAGTCATGTTAATGGCAGAAGCATAAGCTTGAAAGCTTACCCAGCAAGTGGTCGCACTCCCTAGAGTGCATTACTAACTCCCTAGATTTCCAAGTAACACAACAGAGTAACTCTTTCCTTTGCATGTGAGACTGCCATACTCAACATGTAAGCTGCTGCAAAATGAAAGAGGTGGAATTTTCTCCTGTGTAGTATTGGCCTGTTGAGAGTGATATGAACTGTTCATCCCTACCCATAATCCACTTGCGGCTGGGCAAAATTGTTAATGACTTGAGAACATGTTGATGTTTAGCATCTGTGCAGAAGTCTGTGTCAAGTCTGAAAATATTTCAAAACTAAAATGATTCCAATATTCTCTTACGTATGCTGTTCAAATTTGATTTTAAGGTGTAACTATTTCAATAAAGCTGTTTTTAAAACTTCATATGGGTAAGGTGTTTGCTAGGTAGCACGGGAAATCGCAAAATGCAGAGTCAGAATGCAGTGGCTACTTCCTTGTTTCCAACAGAATTCTTCGTATGGCCAAATATTGTGCAAACCAGTGGTTTATATGTTCACATGCAGTGGAAGTTGTATTAGTCTTGATGGAAAGTAAAAGTCACTGGTTCTTGTTTGTGGAGATGAGAAGGGTAGGTGTATCCATGTGAAGTCTATCCAGCATTGGTGAAAATCTCCAGTGATTTTCTTGCATTATATAAATGGAAAGAACTAGTGTTTTTTTTAGTTCGTTTGTTTTTCTTTGCCATGTTTGAGGTTGTCAGAGATTTATTGAGGAGCAAACTTTAGTGTTACCCTTGAAAAAACTGGCGCATTCTTAGAAAAGCTAACCATTGAAAAAAAATACTGTGGCACTAAAACCTGCCCTGAAAAAGTGGATATAAAAAGGGAAAGCTTAGAGAGAGAAATCACAACAACAGAAAGTCTTGTAGCATTGACCATCCACAGGAATTATTATTCAGTCATAGGGTAATGTTTGAACAGTAGTTAGTATTTATAATCAGTGGTCCCGAAACTGTACATGTCCAGTGCAGTTTGGTCACATCTCTAGTAATAGTCCCAGCAGATCCCTTTAAATTTCTAAATTTCACACCCCCTCAGACCTTGAGCTAAATGAGAAACTAGCTGCATCTTTTTTTGGTTAGGAGAAATGTTAGTAAATCCTTCTTAAACAACATTAGAATTAGTCAACATGTTTCTGAGATGAACGTATGGATTTACAGGTTACTTTTACAGTTTCAGTATTTTTGTGTGAATGTGGCTTTGAAAAATATGAAGAAAGATGTGTTCAGTTTATTTCAGTATATGTGAAACTTGCAAAAGAATCAGTGAAGTTTTATAGTTCTCAATTAAACCGACAGTATAAACAAGATGCTTTTTTTGCCTGGTTTTCTCTCAAGTCCCATAATGATTCTTGGGAAACCGTTCATTTAGATGGGATAATAGAACTGTCTTAATTGCAGTTTATGCGTACGTGGGATGGCCAGTCTTTTCCATTATGCCATAGAAACTGACTATTCTTAAGAACTGGTTTAACCTCCCAGGTTGCTTGCTTTATATTCATATAGAAATACTTGAACTGGTTTGTCTGTGATTTAAGTACCGTAGATAAGGCTTTCCACAAGTCTCAGAACCTGTTCAGCCTAAACTCACTGTTTACTTGGATGGATGTAGGTGAGATGAAACTGCTCCTCCCTCTGCCAACTCATGATTTTAATGAATGAGAATATCCCTGAAGCCTTTTACCTCGCATGCCTGCAATTCCTATTCTGGTGTCTTTAAGCTGGAGCAAACTGCTTACCTGTGAATATGTTTTTGTTCTTTAATGTTTCATCAGCACTCTCATTTTCGGTGTTATGGTCTAGCTGTAAATTCTCAGGTTTTTTACCTCTTCAACAGCATCATCAAATAGGTTCCTGAATGGTTTTTGTTCAGGATTTTAAACAACAGGGAGAGCTTTTGCTTCCTACCACTTCAGCAGATGACCAATAATGTTATTTTGACGCATCCAAGACAGTGGCAACTTAAACAAAACTGAGTGAAGGACTGGAGCCCAACTACTGACACCTCAAACTTGACATTTATCCTTAGCAGTGTTGGCAGCCTACTGTAACTGCAGAACTATTACTCTACCAAAACTCTCCCAGAAGCCTCTTCTGAGACTATTCTAGGCACTGTGGTATAGTTATCTGAGCTGCAATGCAACAAAAGTGGTTTAGAAAATGTGGCTGTGAGGTAAACCTGCAATGATACTAAAACTTTTTCCACATCTAATAGGGTTTACAACATCTCTTGTGTTTAAAATGTGTGTCTGGTCCACACAGGAACCCAGGGATTTACTTTTTTCCCTTGTTTGTAGTGTCAGGGGTGCTTTTGACTTGGATACACCACTGAGTCATTTCTTAAAACACGGAGACTGTCAAATATGCATGTGGAAGTTACACTTCAGTGTGTCTATATCTGAAATCAGTGTGATTGCTGCAGGTGTTTGCTGTGTAATCTGAGGTATTTTATTTTTTAATGTAAAACTAAATGTGATACTCGAGATTGAGGAATCCCATTGTTTGTATACGAATGCTAAGCAGAGTTCACTGCCGTCTGGTTATAAGTAACAGATTGCTGTGGAGATGTCATGAACTTTCTTCCCTTCATTATGAAAAATACCTCTTTGCCATGTGCTGCCTCCACCAAGCTGCATCTTGCCTGGTTTCTTTATCCTGTAACCCTCAAAGCCAAATATAGTTTCTGTGGTAGACGTTTTAGAACTTTTATGATAAATGAGAATTTTGTAAACACCATACAAACACCTGTTTCAGCACCTTCCATTTTAAAAGCACTTTAGCCTTTTTTGTGGTATCAGTTCTTCAACCTTTCTCTTTTTGGCTGAAAAATCTTCACACTACAGTGTATCTCTGTTTTTTGTGTGGCAGCGTGTCCCCAGCTGGAAGGATTTGCCTGTGTTAGTTTGAGATACAGAGACTGTGTAAGTGCTGAAACATTTTGATTCCTTAAGAAAGCTTCTTTTAAAATGCTTTGTAGCACCTTTTTCGGAGAGGGTCAGATCTGTTGGAATTTACTGGGAAACCTGTGGGTTTTTTCTATTGTTTAGTTACCTCCTTTTGCAGCTATGTTCTTGATCCTTATGCATCTATGGTTTTAAGTGCTCTTCTGGATTCCTGTAGAGGCACAGAGTATGAGAGACTTGCTAAGCCTGTTTATACTTCTTCTTTCAGTGGTTGATCATTGACCACAAAATTGCAGAGTTTCATTTTCTTCTTATGATATCATCAAATCAGCATCTCAAATCTTGAAGAAAATATACGCTTTCAGGAGTGGTTGATTATGCTGGTCATGGTAGGAGGTCAGGAAGATAGTTCTGTTTCAATATGCTGCTGTTTAGACAGAAGAGGAAAACGCTGAGCTTGCCAGCAGTCACAGAGAATGGATCAAGGTATCTGGCAGATGACAGACCAGTAGGCTGAGCAACCTTTTTATTTTCAATGACCCCCTTGCTAAGCTAGTAAAGAATGTGTTGTTCCACCTTTTTAGGGGTAGTTGCCGAAGAGATTCTGACAGTATCTGTCACTCATTGTGTTTGAAGGAACCAAAGTATCTAGCACCATTGATAAGTTACAGGGGGTTTTTTGCCTATTGGTGAGCATTCAAGCAGAGGCAAAACTTCTCTTAAACACTGGATTGTAAAGCAAGTGATATAAGGCTGGTAATATATAAACATGATAAGAAAAGTTAGTAAAGTACAGTTTGTCTATATTCCTCCCCCCGCCCCTTCTCAACATCATGAAGGAAGGCTGAACGCGAAATTTGGAGGTGCAGACATTATTTTTCATGTGTGCATTTTGACCCTGTGTTAGATTTTCCTTCTTTGGGGCCTTGCCCCAAATCCTGCCTTTTTTCAGTTTATTCCTTTCTAGAGCTAGTCTGTAGCAGTGGTACATTCGTAAGAATTGCTAATTCTCTGAAGAAAAAAACATTTAGATTCAGTATGTGCTCAATTTCAGCTTCCAGATCTGCCCCCTCATTTTTTTGAGAGGGGGATTGTGAGATGCTTGGAGAAGAAACTGATTTTGTGCCTGAGAACTGTGAACCTTGAACAGTAAAAAGGAAACAACTTTTTTATTGGCTTGTTAATCTCAAATTGGGAGGTGAGGAGAAAGAAAGTTGCTATCTTCTTTTTGAAATATTTAAACAGTTACTTCAAGGAGATTAAGTCAGATTGGTATTTTGCACAATTGCCTGTGTCTTTCTTCTTATGAGACCATTTTGAGGCTCTTGAACTGGAAGATAATATTCTGGCGTTCTGTTCTTCAAGGACCATCAAAAGTCTCGTCTGCAATGTAGTTTGACTTCTGTAAAGCAGTTGGAGACTTTTAAGCTGTGGAGCAGGAGAGGCGTAAGAAGAGGGACCCAAGACTCAGTTGCATTTACAGCTATGTGCCTTCTTGGCTGAGCTGCAGGCTCTTCGAGTACTGTGATAGTTTAGAAGTACTTTAACTTCAGATTGCCTACAGCTTCAGATCTGAAGCCCAATGTTGCTTAATTAATTTCTTTTGCAAGTTCTAGTCATTATTTGAAAAAAAATCCCACAACATTATTTGCCCCACAGCAGCTAACACTAGCACAAGGTCAAGGCAGAAGTATGAGGGGAAGTGAGGGGAAGAGGGTAGAAGTCTGTCTTATGGCTTTTGTTTCCAGCAGCCTGGCAGGTCCTGCCACACAGGAAAGGAAGAGGGATTAACTCCTTCCCTAACCTACTGGTAGTGGTTTCCTGCCCTCAAGAGTATGCATGTGCTGTTTTCCTGGCTGCCTTAGTTTGCTATACATAACTTAGTCATTCCTGTGAGTTGCGTAGTGATTCTCATTCAAGTCAATGAACAAGAGACGGCATGGAAAGTGGGTTTTGGTGGAGGGAAAAGCTCTCTGGGGTTAAAGGCAGGGGAGTCCAGCCAGCACTCCACTCCTGCACATGGTAGGCAACAGCTTCTGAATGAACACAAAGTTGGAGTTGCTTTGCAGTGAGCTAGCTGGGGCCACAAAGAGATGGCAGCTTTTCGAAGGGAGTACACACAGGAAATGTTTTTAGAGTGTTGCATGCAGTAGAACAAGTATTACACAAAAAGATGCATTGTAAATCTGATGGTAATGTGCCTCAGCCCTAGAATTTGTAGGGCTCTTGTGCCATTTAGCTGCGAGCTTCTTTGCAAAAACTGCACTCCACTGCAAGTGTATTGCTTTTTTTTTTTTTCCTCCGGTTCTGAGCTAATTCTCTGTACTTGAGCTAAAAACCAAGTAGATATTCACAACCCATGTGATGTCTGGTTCAGAGACATTAGACCTGGGAAAAGGGCATCTGTGTTTTATTAATTCTAGAGTTGGAAAGTATTAAGTAGGTTGTAGCCTTTTCTATGTTCCTGGATTACATAAGATAAAACTTTGAACTCGTTTGCTGTGGCAGCAAGGTACCCTTAGTTTTACTTCAGGATAAGTATAAGCAGAAATAAGTTTGTGTTTAACTGCAACAGAGATTATTGCTTTATCAATTCTACTATCCTTTTGATGATTAGAAAGAAAAAAACCAGCAGGGCTTGATCATTCCAGCATGGTTTAGTTGTTTTTATTTTATGGGCAATGCCAAAAATGGCAGCCTGTTCCATGCTGGCTCCTGCCTTCTTCAAGGAATTGTGGAATTTGGTTAGCCTTTAAAAAATGTTGTTCTGCATACCTACGTGCTCTTCATGAAGTTCAGTAAAGTATTAGCTGAAATATAAATCCTGGAAATGGAGAAGTGTTGAACCGCAAGATGTGCTAAATTTAGTACTGTGCTATACATCTGTGTTACCAGTTCTAGAATTTGCGAAGTCTGAAATTTCTTAGCCTGATGAAAACTTAATGCCATGTCTTTCTGAATCCTGTCTTTTAGCTGCTAAGACTTTGTTGCTCTTGTGATCCTGTGAAAGACTGTTTCTACACTGATCAGAAAGCTTGTGTAAAAGATATTTCAGTAGGACTTAGTGCTCTTGGACTCATCTTCTGTGCCTTTGGGGGAGAATTTTTTATTCCACCTGTCAATAGAGACAGTACTTCTCATCTAAATTACAGCTGCAAGGGGTCGGGGGTGCAGGCTTTCAATAGTTATTTTTCTTTTTCCGTATTTTGCGGGGGGAAAGCTGTCATCTCTGTCCACCATTTTTTTGTTAAAGTAATATTACAAATATGTATTAAGTTGGAACACTTGTGTGCAAAGTTTTTCTGGCTAACATAGTGAAGAAGTTAACATGTTTTGCTTTGCCTTATACTGTAATATAGACGCTAAGCCTTGCTGCCTGTCTTTTATCTTAATATAGATCAATTCGGGCACATTTGCCTGTTGCTGTTCAGGTTTCTAGTAGGCTAGCAGTCTTCATTCAGGATAAAAAGAATTTCACTCTTTGTCCACTGAGCACTGTTCTGCTTTTTGTATTCAACACCTACTTTTAGAGACCAGTTCCATTATTCTCCGTTAGTGAAACTTTATGAATCCTAGTTCTCTGGGGTTTGCATTATCATCTAGGCTTCTCTGAGTCAAAGAGCACTGAAGACAGAAGATACCCTAGACTACTTCTGATTAATGTGACATCACTTTAATTGTGTTTTGTCAACTCTGCGTTCACCTCCTTTAAATTCTGCCATTTTTGGTTTCTTCTGTGAGAAGATATTTCTAGCATTACAAGGCACTTTTTTGGCTTTATGAAGTTCATTGGTGCTTGGTGGAGTGTGAATGTATGTGTCCTATAAATATGGATGTATTGAGGTAACTGGCAATTTTGCACTTAGTAATACCTTGTATTTTGAGAAAAGAAGAGAAAGCATTAGAGATAAGTATTACTTATGTTTAAAACATGATTAAGAGGAAAGCTTGGGAAGAACTGTTGATTTATGGTGCTGTGTTAGACCTTCCTATTACATATCATGTTTTCATTTTATCTTCATCACAAATTGTGTGTAGTATTCTTTTCCATCACCTGTCTTGTCTTGCTTTCAAATGAAGATGGGAGTATATTAATTTTTCTCCCCAGGAATTGGTAGATTATCTTGATTTCTCATGGATGCTTCTGAAATGGTTAAACCAAACACCATTCACACTTGAGACTCTGTTCATTGTATCTTTAATAATGTGTCATAGTTGAACACTGCAGCTAGCAACAGTTTAGTGGCAATGCCAAGATAGTACAGTAATAACTGGTTTATGCTGTCATGGCTCTCATCTCACAGTCCTTTAAGATAGCTATAGTCAAGGTAATTTTTCTGCTTTCTACTCTGTGTTTCTGCAGAGGAAATATTTAGTCTTCACAAAACATAAAATACAAATGAAATATTTTGATTGAGATCTTGGAGAATTCTTAGGTAACATTGGCTGAATGTATGAGGACAGAAGTATTCAGCCCTCTTTAATCTTCTCTGCCTTCTCTAATCTTAATCTTGAAAGTCTGCTCTTTCAAGTGTTCTTGCTACTGGCTTAAGTACTGAGTCACATGTAACCCAGTGAGACTGGTTCCTTTCTTGTTCTTATTCCTTTTACCCTCTTTTCTCTGTCTTAGCTGTGTGATTTCTTCTGCAGTGATAAAATATCATTCTAGGCTCTACATGGCAGGTAGTTGTAACCTTGCATAGCCAGTTCCAAAAAAGCAGGGAAATGAGTAAGTAGTTCTTGCTCTGTTAAATAACTTGTTAGAAACTGGGCATTGTCTTTTGTTGTGTTTGTGCATAAGGTGACAAGTCAGTGTTCTATCTGCTAAGAACCTCTAATAATGATTTCAGGTATTATTACGAAAGAATACATGAAAGGTCTAGTATGCAACTGCACCAGCAATAACCAAGCTGTGTGTATAATCACTGTGTAAAGAACAGGTCTCATTAATTCTTAGTGTTGAGAAGGGACAAAAACTGGAGACTTTTTTTTTTTTTTGTCTTTGGAGGGGGGAAGGAGGTTGGTTGGGGTTTTTTTTTGTTCATGTGCACGTCCATGTGGATCGGAGGTCTGGATTAATGTTTAATAAAATGAAATTAAAGAACTGTTTTCTCTCATTACATGATAGTTGATGGAAAGTGTGAAGACCTACTAAAGCCAGTGATTGAGTCAAGTCGTTCATGGATTTTTTCCACTGTTTTTCCCAGAATCTTGTCTGATAATCAGAATGGTTTGGGTTTGAAGGGACTGTTAAAGGTCATCTAGTCCAACCCTCCTGCAATAAGCAGGGGTACCTTCCACTGGATCAAGTTGCTTAGAATCCCATCTGACCTGACTTTGAATATTTCCAGGGATAGGGCGTTTACCACCTCTTTGGACAACCCATTCCACAGTTTGCCACTCTCAGGGTAAAAGCTTTCTTCCTTATATCTAGTGTCAATCTACCCTCTTTTAGTTTAAAACTATTACTCTTTGTCATATCAGAACAGGCTATGCTAAAAAGACTGTCTGTATCTTTAAGTATTGAAAGGCTGCTATACGATATCCTCAGAGATTTCTGTGGGCTGAATGAACTCAACTCTTAGCCTTTCCTCACAGGAGAGGTGTTCATCCCTCTGATCATCTTCATGTCCTTCCTCTGGACTCAATCGTAGCAGATCCATGCTCTTCCTGTGCTAAGGACTCCAGAACTGAACACAGTACTCCAGATAACATGTCAAGACAGCAAGAGTAGAGGGGAGAATCCCCACCTTTGACCAATGAGTCACACTTCTTTGATGCAGCCCAGGATGCAGTTGGCTTTCTGGGCTGCAAGCGCACATTGCTTTTCATTCACCAGCACTCTCAAGTCCTTCTCTGCAGGGCTACTCTCGATCCAGTCTCCACCCAGCCTGTATTTGTGCTTGGGATTGCCTTGACCCAGGTGCGGGACCTTGCAGTTGGCCTTGTTTGAATCTCCTGAGAGAGGCTGACATGGACCCACTTCGTGAGCTTGTCCAGATCCCTGTGGATAGCATCTTGCCTTGTAGGCATGATGTCAAGGCTCCACGTAGTGGGGCAAGAAGTGGAGAAAAAAGGATTATAACAAGAAATGGGAATTGATTTATAGTTTTGGGGAACGAACAATGAAGACAATATTACTCAAGACATAGGAGCAGTTCCAGCAGGATGAGAGAGAAGTCTTCCAGGAGGAAACACATCACAGTGCACAGGAAGCACAGTGTTTTAATAGCTGTTATTGAAAAGCTTCTTAGAGACAGACACATACAAATATTTGCTTATTTGTCTCCACAGCTGGATTCTGCTCCTGCATTGCCACATTCTTATCATTCTTCTCTCTTCTGGAAAATGAACTCCACTGTTTCTTAGAGTAGTGTAGCATTCTGTACAACTGTCTGAAAATGGTATAGGGGTCTAACTTTGACATAAGTTTGTACGGCTGTTTTATGTGGGGTTTTTGGAAGAAAATTTGTTACTTTCATATCCAGAGGATATGCAAAGGACATAGTTACTCTAAAACATTTATTCAGTTCTTAAAACAAAGTGTAAATTTGACACACTGAAATATTATACTGAGTATTCCTTTCCTATGCAAGCAAAGACAATTATTACAAAATCTAAAGCTACATGAAGAAACAAGTCATGTATTAAGTTTGTCTTTCTTTCTATTCTTTGTCATCTAACATGACAAGCAGCATTGCCCTCAAAGGCAATCTTGCGTTTGTGAGGGGATAAAGATTTCAGACCAATTACCTGAGCCTTAATGACAGGTTTGACCTTTAGTTGTGTATGAAGTTCTGGGGAAGAGTGATGATAAAATTAGGTACAAAAAGGAGACAGTATGCATCTTGGGTTTTTTTTGTGTCATGGAAATAGGCGTAGCAATCTTTATTCTATGAGTATGGTGATATCTCCTACATACACTTTTATTTAGTCAAGAAGGTGTTTCATATATCAAGATATGAAATTGGTTTTAAAAAATCTGATTAGTTTGAAGTCTATTTGAAGACCTCCTGAATGTCCAAGTATTGCTTATTTGGAAAAAAAACCAAACCACTTTGGTTATTTTTGAAAAATCTTAATAGTAGTAGTTCTTAAGTGATTTTTTGATTTGGCTGTTGTGCAGTGAAATAATTTAGATTTTCATTATTTAAAAGTATAATAGGCAAAATGAGAAACAAGTTTTCATTATCTGTGCTTGAATATTTTATCCTTACAGCATCTTGAATTTATTCAAGCATAAGCACCCATGTAACTGGCAATTCTATTGCTAGAAAGTATCATTTCCCATTTAATATGTTGGAGTTTGTGGATTCAAATTCAGAATTGTCTCTGTATTCCTTCAACAGTATTGCTGCAATTCAGAGAGTGTAGGTAAATTTAAGTGTTTTGAAAAATTGCAATTTGAAGTTGCAGAAACAGGAGGATTTAGAGATATGTGTGTTCCTGCAGGGCTGTGATCTTGTTGGAATCACAGAGACATGGTGGGATGGATACTACAACTGGAGCATTAAAATGGAGACATGCAGGCTCTTTAGGAAGGGCAGGCAAGGGAGACAAGGATGGGACGTTGTCCCCTATGTCAATGACCAGCTGCAGTGCATGGAGCTCCACCTGGGGATGGATCAAGAGCTAATTGAGAGCTTATGAGTCAGTATTAAAGGGAAGGCAAGGACAGGTGACATTATATTGGTGGTCTGCTACAAGCCAACAAACCAGGATAAGCGAGTGAATGAAGCCCTCTATAGACAGATAGGCACAGCCTCAAGTTCACAAGCCCTGGTTCTCATGGGGGACTTCAACCACCCTGACACCTGTAGGAGGGGCAAAATAGCAGGGCACAAGCAAACCAGGAGGTTCCTGGAATGTGTTGATGACAACTTCCTTCTCCAAGTGATAAAAGAGCCAATGAGGAGAGGTGTTGTGCTGGACCTTGTTCTCACCAACAAGGAGGTGTTATGGAATGCGAAGCTCAAGGGAAGCCTTGGCTGCAGTGACCATGAAATGGTGGAATTTGAGGTCCTTAGGGCAGCAAGGAGGGTGCCCAACAGGCTCACTTCCCTCGACTTCAGGAGAGAAGATTTTGGCCTCTTCAAGGATCTACTTGGTAGGATAATATTGGGTAAAGCCCTGGAGGGGAGAGGCGCCCAAGAAAGCAGCTTAATATTCAAGGATCACTTCCTGCAAGTTCAGCAGTGATGTATCCTAGCTAAGAGGAAGTCAGGCATGAACACCAGGGGGCCTGCACAGAGAAACAAGGAACTCCTGAACAAACTTAAACTCAAAAAAGAAGCCTGCAGAGTGTGAAGGCAAGGGCTGGTACCCTGAGGGAAATACAGAGAAATTGTGTGAGCAGTCAGGGATCAGATTAGGAAAGCCAAAGCCCTGATAAAATTAAGTCTTGCCAGGAACATCACGAGCGACAAGAAAGGTACATTGGTGACAAAAGGAAAACTAGGGAAAACATGGGTCCTCTCTGGAAGGAAACAGGAGACTTGGTTGCCACAGATATGGAGAAAGCTGAGGTACTCAATGACTCTTTCACCTCCATCTTTACCGGCAAAGGCTCAGGCCACACCACCCAAGTTGCAGAAGGCAAAGGCATGGACTGGAAGAATGAAGAACCACCTACTATAGGAGAAGATCAGGTGCAAGAATGTCCAAGGATGCACAAATGCTCAAGTCCGTGGGATCTGATGATGTGCATCCATGGGACCTGATGACGTGCATCCACAGGTGCTCAGGGAACTGTTGGATGAAGTTGCTAAGTCACACTCCATCATATTAGAGAATTTGTAGCTGTCTGGTGACGTTCCCATTGACTGGAAAAGGAGAAACATAACCCCTGTTTTTAAAAACAGAAAAAATGAAGACCTGGGGAAGTACAAGCTGGTCAGTCTCTCCTCTATGCCCGGAAAGGTTATGGAGCAGATCCTGCTGGAAATTCTACTGAGACACATGGAAAATAAGGAGGTGATTGTTGATAGCTATCGTGGCTTCACTGAAAGGAAATCACGCCTGATGAATTTGATGGCCTCCTAAGATGGAGCTACAGTGTTGCTGGATAAGGGGAGAGTAACTGGCATCATCTAGTTGGACTTGAGCATAGCATTCAACACCACCCCACACAACATTCTTGTGTCTAAGTTGGAGAGATACAGATTTCATGGATGGACCTCTCAGTGGATAAGGAATTGGCTGGATGGTTGCACTCAAAGAGTTGCAGTTAGTAGCTTGATGTCCAAGTGGAGACTGATAACCTCTCAGGGGTCTGTTGCTGGAACCAGTGTTGTTTAACATGTTTGTCACAGATGTGGGCAGGGGATTTGAGGGCAACCTTAGCAAGTGTGCTGATGACACCAAGCTGTGTGTTGTGGTTGAGATTATTGGAGATTAGGGATGCCATCCAGAGGGATCTCGACAGCCTTGAGAGGTGGGCCTGTGCTGTCCTTACGGTGTTCAGTAAGGCCAAGTGCAAGGTCCTGTACCTGGATCAGGGCAATCCCAAGCACAAATACAGGCTGGGTAGAGAATGGATTGAGAACAGCACTGAAGAGAAGGACTTGGGGGTGCTGGTGGATGAGAAGGTCAACGTGAGCCAGCAATGGGCACTTGCAGCCCAGAAAGCCAGCTGTGTCCTTGGCTGCGTCAAAGAAGTGTGACCAGCAGGTCAAGGGAGGTGGTTGTCCCCATCTACTCTGCTCTTGTGAGGCTTCATGTGGAGTCCTCAGCACAGGAAGAATATGAATCTGTTGGAATGAGTCCAGAAGAGGACCATGACGATGATCGGAGATTGAGTGAGTTGCAAAGACTGTGCTGAAATGGAGAGGCTCTTTGACGCATCAAAGGAGGAAGGGAAAAAAGGTAGGGGGAGGATTTCAGGTAGCTTGTATTATATATGCATGAAAATGGAGTTGATGAATAGAAGCCATATGGAAATTACATGTATTAATGAGTGGTTTTCTGTTACGAGATTATTCTTGCTCATGTGTAATCTGGAATCCACAGAAGTTTAACTTTAGGCTGGCCTCAGTAAGTGTGTTCAGTGTGCAGTCTGTGGAGAGGTGCAAGTTACGAACTAACTCATTTTTAGTCAAAAGTAACTCTATCATCAAACTCTGGTCCCTGCAATTCCCCGTCAGAATAGAAACATTTTTGAATCCTAGCTTCCATCTGAAGACCAGAGGTGTGCCATTATATGGACCTTAGGATATGTCACTGTGTTAGTAAAACACCCTAAAATATTCAGAACACTAGTAGTGCGTAGACCTGTTAGGCATTATGCTCTCATCTTCCATCTGACAGAATGTCCCTCTACCTTTGATCTTCTGGTTGTCAGAAATCTGTGAGAGTTTTCTGTGATCAGCATTACTTCTACAAGCCAATACTACTTCAATATATGCTTCAGAAGTACTTGAGTGGGAGAACAGAACACCCAGTGACTTTCCAAATTAGAAAATGCTGTGGAAAGTTTGCCTTTTGGAGAATGTACTGCTGTTGTTTTTAGCAAAATTTACAAGTTTATGAAAATAAAGATGCTAAGCCCTGTCAGTAGTTCATTTGCTTGATTGCTATTAAATATAAAGCTTCTTAATTCCTAACCTACACTAAATGTGTGGGGTTTACTCTCTTCCATTTGCTATTTGGTAGCTTTTATTTTTTTACATTTGAAAATTTCTTGACATTGAAGTGAAAGAAGATAACCTTTTGCTTTCTCTCACAGATCCAGACGTTTAATGTTGAGGCACCATGCCAGACCGTGGAAGATTTAACGAATGGGGTTGTGATGGCCCAGGTTCTTCAAAAAATGTAAGAAATTATTTATTTAATGAATTAAATACACACTGTTTTATTATCTATACATTTTTGTGTATTTAAGTGTATATGAGTTCAAACTGAGTGGTTTTTCAATAAGGGTGTGGCTTTTTTCCTATACTTAGACAGCACTTTAAGCTGGAACATGATTAATATGGTTTTTTCTTCTACAGTTTTCAGATAGCTATGAAAAAAAAAAAGGTTTCTCCAGCCCGTTGAGGTCCTTCCAGATGGCAACACAACTATCAAGTGTATCAATCACTCCTTCCAGTTTTGTATTACATGAGAACTTATGGTCTGTTACATTATCTGGGTCACTATTAAAGATGTTTAACAGTATTGACCTCTTGGGTACGCTGCTAGTAGACTGGCCTCCATCCGGATTTCATACTGCTACTCGTAACCCTTTGAGCGTGGCAGGTCAGCTGTTTTTCAGCGCATCTCACCAATTCACTCCATGCCTGTTCATCCTGACCCATAATCTGTCAGCTGGTTCATCATCCATCCCAAGGCAGAGCTCATACATTCTCACTGCTGTCTCATATAAAGGACATCTTCCTGACACTGCCTTCCCAGCTAATTCTTCTGAAAGAGCCTATATTAGTCATGGCAGCAATCTTATCATGTGAGCCATCCTATACATCTTCACGATCCCAATGAGACTGTGGCCTTGTAACTGCACACAGAGCTCTGTTTCCTCCTGTTTGTTCTCCATGCTGCATGCATTAGTGCACAGACATTTCACGTGTGCATCTGGTCTTGCTGATTCTCCAGATTGAGAGCTTTCCCTGTGGTGTTTTTCTGTAGGCCTTTCCTTACTTAGTGCATATACTTGAGCTGACTCTGCTACAGCCCTTTTTTGTTGACTCTGAGGGTATCTCTTGTTCACCTCTTTGTCACTGGATGTTTATTTTCCCCCATCTTTTGTTCCTTGTTTAAAACTGGTCTTACCAGGTAGGACAGCCTGTTGGCAAAGATTCTTCTGCCCACCATTGTCAGGTGGATCCCCATCTCTTCCAAGGAGCACTTGATTTTCAAAAAGTTCTCAATGGTCATGGAAATCAAAATCCTGATGCCAGCACTGTTTCACAGCAGGATCACTGTTTCCTGCAGGATATGTCCACTCCTCAGGCCCTTCCCGCTAACTGATGTGACTGGGGAGAACACCATTTGGGCCTTCCAGAGCCACATAATCACACTTGGTACTTTCCAGGTCTTGCTGCCTGTATTGCTAGTGCCCAGGTGGAAGAGCAGAATGAGTAATAGTCTGAAGGCTGGACAAGCTTTGGCAGTCTTTTGGCAATGCTATGAATTCAAGTCTCTAGCAATCAGCAACCCATCTTAGGTGACAAGTCAGAAGATGAGGGTCCTCCATCCATTGCTAACACTTGCCACTTCCCTCTTGTGCTGCGGCATGGCTCAGGTTTACTGAACACAGAGGGTTCATTTGACAGAGCTCTGAGTCCCATAACTGCTTGTGCGGGCACTGAATATGTTCTGTAGTTGCAAATCCCGAGGTGAAGGAGGAGCTTTCCTGCTAGTGAAAGAAAAAGCTGCCAGTTCAAAGTGGGGAGGAGAAAAGGAGGAAAGATGAAATCCTAATGTCACATAGTTCAAGGGAACCCATTTTACCACGTGGAAAGGAGTATCTGGAGCCTAGAATCCTAAAGGCTTGAAGTAGAGAACGGTCTTCCTTTCCTACCTGAAACTTCAAAGAAGATGCAAATGCTGCTGAGTTTATGTACTTAATTTCTCCTTCTATGAGGAAGATGGATTATTGCTTGTAAGTATTATCTAATCTTATATATATTTTGCATCAAATAAAGCTGATTTCAAGTAATATCAGCAATCCTCTTGCTTCAGAGTAACTGAAGCAGTCTTTCTGCTGTTATAGTGTATTTTTCTGGTATGCAAAAGATTAGACAATACCTCCCCATCCCCAGTAGAAATGGATTTTTCAGTCCATTTAAATCAGCTCACTTCTAAGTTTTCTGAAATTTGAATACCCAGTTTACAAGTCTGAAGGTAAATAGAACAGAAATTGGATATTGTTCCAAATTTTTTTAGTATTAGAAAGATATCCTTTTTTACCTGCTGGATTATAGAAATATGATAGCCATGTAAGTGGTGTGTTCAGTAAAATTTATAGTAAGTCAGGATTTCAGTATAAGATCTGTGAATCTGTTTTCAGAGCGTTTAGAAAAAAATGCAGTAGTGACATATTTAATATGGGTATTTATCGATCCTGAACTTCTGTAGTTTTTCCATAGGGTTCAGGTTCCACTTACCTTAATGATGAGCCACCAGTTGGATAACTGTGTGTATATATTTGACCAGTTCAAAGACTAATCAGAATTTGGATCTAAACCATGATATACTTCGATACAAAGCAAATGAAACTTCAGTGTCAAAGGTTCCTCAATAACCTTGCTGACTATTTTAGCCTCATTTACTGTGACTTGGAATACTACATTTTTCTCTGCCTTCGTACTAAGAAAGAACTGTTATGACATACAGTTTTCAGGTGATGAACTGATATTTTGAAAAGAGATGTACAATACAAATACTGCATTTCTGTAGTATGATTTAAAAATATTTCCCGTAGCAATTGCCGTGCTTACACTGAATGTGGAATTTTACTAGTTTACCCAGTGCATATGTGAAGATCAGCTAAGCAATTTAAAGTTCTTTCTCAATGCCCTAGTAATAATTTGAACCCTACCAACTTAGTGTTTGGGTGTCTTACTTTCTGATAATTGTGCTTCAGGGTTACCATTTTGCATGCTTGTGCAGTGAATACATTGATTCTCATCCAGGGATTTACCAGTAGTATTAGTAATAGCAATAGTATTGCTAAATCTTGGCTGCATTCATATTGAGATAAACTTTGAAGTGCAGCAGCACATGAAAATCTCTCAACAAATTAATCTTCAAAGGACACGTATATTGTCTTGACTGAAGAAACAAAGCTTAAATGTTGTTACTTTTAATTCTTTGAGAAGGGTAAACGTGTTTCTGTAATGCACATTCATTGAAATTCGGATGTCTTTCAGTATAGCTGCCTCCTGTTTAGGATTTTTCATTAATGTGTGTTCTTTGAGGCTAATATTACTAATAGGTTAATTACATACAGGTGAGAGTGGAGAATTCTGACAACCCTTGGGTGCATCAGGACTTTTAAAAGAATTTTAAAGTTTAAAAAATAGCTGAAAGAGCTTAATCTATCTAAAAAATAGCTGAAAGAGATTAATCTATCAAGTGAGAATTTTTAATAAAAAGAAAATAAGCAAGTTCACTATCAATGAAGAAAATGCAGTCAGTGAAGAACTCAAGATAAGTGAGGTAGAGGATTGATGAAAATTGAAAGATGCTGGGGTGATCAAGTGATCTGGGTGTATTTCCATAGGAGAGTAAGGATGTAATTTCTTCTTTAAAACTTTAGAGTTCAAAAGTCTGCATTTTCTATTGTCTAATTTTTTAACCTCCACTTTCATAGAAAGAGTTAATTGATACTTATGAGAGCAGGAGATAGTGGAAATAAGATGAAAGTAGGACAATAGTTAATGATGAGGAAAGTTTCAAAGAGTTCTCTCGTTCAGGGAGTTTGTTGCTTTAGATATATAGAAAATTTGCACAACACAACTGTAGGAGTAAAAGAAAACAGGAAGAATATTACTTACTCATCAGATGATAAAAAAACAGCTGTGCCTTATGTTAAGTGTTTGGAAGCTGCTCCTTTCATGCGTTTCAATTCTTTTTGCGTTCTCAAAATTTTTTGTGCTCAAGGTAGCAGCTGATTTGTAAGTAAGGGCCATTCATCAGAAGTAGCAACTCAAGTAGCAGAATTTTCTGTAATAAAACTGCTGGAAGAGGCTGAAAAGAGAAGGGGTAGAGAGGGAATTACTGACGCCTTTGGAAGCTTTTCGGTGATGTAGTATATGATATAAAAGGTGTGCTATGTAACCAAGCATGAGATTTACGGATTCAGTTGTTAATAAACAGGAGTTGGTAAATTTCTGAAGGACACTCTTTCTTTTTCTCATAAAATCTTTATCTTAGAATTTCAGGTTAAAGTATCATTAAATGGAGTTCTCCTGTGTTAACTGTGTTATCTTGGGAGAAAAAAATTCAGCCTGTGCTTTAGTTTATCTTTTTT
Source organism: Neomorphus geoffroyi (assembly GCA_033558235.1). Classification (NCBI taxonomy): domain Eukaryota; kingdom Metazoa; phylum Chordata; class Aves; order Cuculiformes; family Neomorphidae; genus Neomorphus; species Neomorphus geoffroyi. The sequence goes on from JAUMJM010000062.1 coordinate 22,986,354, forward strand.
TTTGTATTATTCTGTAAGATTCACTGTTAATTTGTGTTCAGATGTGAAGGTTACTCTGATAGAAGCCCCCTCTAACTAGAATTGATACGACGTACAGTAAGATAAGATGCCTGTGAAATATCAATGTCAATGATTATTTTACTGAGTGCTGTACTCCAGGACTAAAGATTGAAAACAAATGTTTGAACTATCTATGAGTAGACTGCATGTCTAAAATCGCAGAGCTTACGCTGTTTAAGGGCAGCTTAAAGTGCTGTACCTTGCTTCTGAATTGCATCCTTTTCTTCATGTTACTCATGTTTTCACTGTCTGTTGGTATCCTGAGATCAGCATAATTCCCTATTTTATACTACAGTTTTAAATTGTCCTTTCATCCCACTCCAGAGACTGTTTAGTACCAAGTATCTCTCCTTGTTTTAATCCTTGTTTTGTCTGTCATTCTGGCCCTGGTAAATGCAAGAGATGGTATACATTTTCATTTGTCATCTGTTCATTCACTTAATGAATTCTTCATTTGTAATATTCTACATTGCAACATGCTGTGTATATATTAACATATGCATAACACAAAAGCAATGCTTTTACGTATTGCTAGGGGAAGGAAATTTTTGTAAACAGGCATTCTTAAAGCAGCTTACTGTACCACTGTTAAAATGAGTAATAATCATGAGTTATACTACATGCTCTGTGGGTTGGTTTTCTTCAGAAGACTATTTCTGTCTCTTGGCATCTATGAAGTAGAGATATAATTGCTTAAATAAAAGAAAAATTGCATACAGAATAAGATGGAAATGGTATAAATGAGCACTGCTGAAAACAACATCATGTGAAGTGATACAGCATTAACAAAAGCATAAATATCTTGCTCTCTGAAGAAGGGTCCTGGTGATCTGTGCTGCTATTCAGATACTAGGCAGTAAGGAACTGATACGTAACAGAAATACCTTTATAAGCATGAAAAGTTATCCACTATGACAGATTGTCCAAGTTTGGAATTAATACAGGAACATACTGATTTCAAAATGCTTGATTCAAACAAGTTATCTCACGGTAATGATGATCCTCCAGTCAGTTTTCTGCTGACCTCACATAGTGCTGTTAGGGTTATGTAATCACAGCTGCTCGGTTCTCAACCATGCATTTTTTTTTTGTATTTGTTAGGTGATGTTTTTTCAAGTGCTGTAAGACATGACAGCATCTTTCTTAATGATGTGGACTAAGAAAGTTAAAGAACTGTGAAAATGATGGAATCATGATTCCCAAAGGTTCTGCAGAGGGAGGGAGGTTTGCAGCAAGGGCTATTAGTAACCTATTGTCTGCTACCCCCTTTAAAAATTATTTTTAGAAATTTTGATGGAAATCTTTTTATTTCAGATTTGATTTCTGTTAGGTTCATATAGAGAGAAAACATTGTGTTGGTATTAATTCTGAACCTTAATTAGACTTTTAAGGACAGAAATGAAATTATCATGGCACACTAGGAATGATTCTGAGGTGATTTATGTATGAGGAAAGACTTATCATTCTCGATTTGCTTGATGTTGATACCCAACCTGTTGCTTCTCTGCTTGTTATATTTCTGGCAAAGTGTTTTTCCAGTATACTACTAATTTTTTATGTAATCCACATGGAGATGCTGTGAATTGTTGCTATACTATTCTGCACATTTTGATAATTGCATTGCTAATCAGCTGCTGGACCTTTGGATACTTCCATGAGGTTTGTATACTTAAAAAGAAGAAACAAATGGGATCTGTGGGAGAGCACTATCACACTGAGTTTGGATTTAATTCTCAGGGACCTTCCTTATATATATCTGATAAGCCTTCTCAGAGTAATTATTTACAATGAAAATGGTAAGGCAATAATCAGTATATTCATGGCACTGCAGCCTTGAAGCAGCTGAAAATGTTGGTGAACAAGTACAATCCTTAAACTGATAGAGGTACAGTCTTTAAGAAAGTTCTGTTGGTCTTTTTTGCTGGTGAAGCAAAGGTAAGTAGGGATATAGCAAGGCTCACTTGGCTGTCAGCACTTCCCGAAGACCCATCTGAAGGATACTAGGGTGCTTTTTGAACTCCACACCTCAAACAAGTGGAACTACATGGGGCTTTTTTCATTATTGTCTGTTTGATTTTGTTGTGATTGAGACAAATTAGAACTTTTTGCAAGGAGAGCTGTTTGTTTAGTTTGAAAGCGGAGCCTTTTTCATTTCTAATAGATCTTGTATGTATTTGAATCAATTTTGTTCTTAGGTTTACCTGTCTTCTGAGGACAGAGAGGCCATTTGAGAACTATTCCAAAACATTTGTTTCAAAACCAGATGAAACTATTTAAGATACTGCTTTTATTTTGTAGTTTAAGATTGTCATCTGTACTAGAACTGCACTGTTTTTTAATGGAAGTAATTTGGAGTCATCAGTTTAACTAGTAATGAAAGCTGTTCTTTCAGCTATATGTTTGCAGATGCCTTGTCAGAGTAAAGGAAATATGATATAATCTTCACCAGAGTCTGTAATAGAATGTGTACAAATAGCAATTGGAATGTGTCAATTAGAGAAGCATTGCTGTTTGTGATCTCTCTCTTTTGCTGTATATTATATCCCGGACTGTTTGCCAGATCTTCCAGTATTGTGAAGAAGACATTCTGGTGAAGGTGGAGTACAGGATGTGCTATACATCAGGTACAAAGTGTGGCTACAAAGTCTGTGCCCTAATACAAGTACCGATGTACTTGCTTGTTCACAGAATGTATGGCACAAATTTCATTTGAATCTCCAGATATATTCGGAGTTTTCTTGAACTTTTGCCAAAAGATCTCATGGCATCTTGCCCTTTCCAAATACAGCAGCTTCCTCAAAAGTATTAGCTACTCATGGCACAAAAATGAACTAGTGCTGTGAACAGTGTGGAAGGCCTTAGAAAAGTGAGTAGCAATAGTATTCTGAACTACTTTATACAGACAATGTGTTGGATGCAGAGATAGCCATTTAAATAATCTCAGCCTGAGATAGGAGCTTCATTGCTAAGGTCTCCTCACAGTTTCTATAACCTGTTTTTAATGAACACTATACATTTTTTGTGTTTCAGAGATCCAGCTTACTTTGATGAAAATTGGCTGAACAGGATCAAAACAGAAGTAGGAGATAATTGGAGGCTAAAGGTATTTGTCTTTCTTTGCTTGTCTGTGAATCTACATTTCGAATACAATATTGTATCTAAATATTAGCATATTTCTAGATTAAGACCTTATAGTACAGCTTTTTGAAATTTAGACTGTTTTAATTACACTTATTTGGTTTATGTTGTTATAGTCCATTTTGAGTTTGTAAATAGGTTTCAATAATTTAAAAGGAAAGTAGTAAAATAAATATTGTGCATCAATTTCCTCTTTTTTTGAAATGCCAAGTTTGAAAGCAGCATTAAGAAAAAGAGCTCTGAGCAACAGCTGTAAAAAAATTGCAGAATAATAGGCAATTTATTTAAATAAAAATGGCAAATTGTTGTTTCCTTTTACTTGGTCAGTTCTGCACAACTACTGAGCTTTAAGAGTGGAAGTCGTGTTTTTTGTGTTGTTTGTACTCAGCATGTTTTATAACCACAGTCAGTTTGCTGCGTCACTTTGTGTTCTAGTACTTTCTCTGAAAACCTTAAGGCAATAGGATTTACACTGGTATGGCTGAGGAGCATTTTGGTGTAAAAAAACCTGAAGAACATAGTTTCATGTGCAGGTGTTAGTGTAGTTTCTGACAAGTTTTATTAGAGAAAGATATATGTATCTTTCTAAAATGCCATTTCCAGCCTGACTGCTTGTGGAAACAAAATAGTTCATGTTTCTTATAAAACCATTTTATTTCCAGCCACCAAAAGCCTTTGTGAGCATCTAGGAAAGGGCCACAACTGTGAAATGCTGTAGTATTTACAGGCTCTTCAACATCACTTACTGAATGGAAGGGACACACAGATAAGTGCTGCCTGAAACAAAGATGGAGCATTCTGCTACTGTATATACTTTGACTTGGCCAGCAGATCTGTCAGCATGGTCTCTGCTGCCTGAGCAGCTGTGTGCAAGTCTGAACTGCTTTGGAATGGTTTGTCTGCCAGGTCCAGCAAAAATATGGGTGCATTGGTGAAGATATGTTGACTGGTTGATAAATAAAATGTGATCGCCGAAACAACTTTTTTTAGTTCTGATGCTTGTAGAGCAGTTTATCTAAATGAATTTTCCAAGCAGCATATGGAGATACAAGTGAAGCTGGATACAAGATTTTATTTTTCGCTAAAATATGGCTTTTTTCTGAGGAATATAAAAATCTTGGCTGTTAAGTTTGAAGAAAAACAAAATTGACAACTGTTTGTGAATAGCATTTCCACTGATTGAAAGTGGAGCAGTAGCTTCTATAACTCTTATATCGAGCTTGAGGAATAATTTTTTTTTCTGTGCCACTAATATGACAGATAATAAGGCATAGCGGGTGTGAATGAAAAAAAAGGCTGAGCAATCTAGTAAGTTCCTTCTGTTATTGAGGTTCGAAGAACTGTTTCTTGCTGATTCATTCTTTTTCATAAATCCATGTAGATAAGAACTAAAGACAGATAATTCTTTTTGTTTGAGAAAAGTATATTCCAGATTTTTGTATACATTATTATATACTGCTTCACTTGTTATGAAGAATACTAAAAAGCACAAATGTGATATTTCAACTCTTATTTTGTAACCAGGAAAGTAATCCTATACTTTGCCAACTGTTCTTCTTTGTATGTGAGTAAACACTATTGGTAATCTAGTTGTTCAAATGTCTGTCAGTCAGTCTATCGTTTATAGTCTGGCTTGTAGGAAGATTTTCAATCTGTACACTTCGTTTGTCACTAGATTTAAAATGTAGACAACATACTTCTGCCTGTCTCAGTGATACAGATTTCCCTTCATATTTTAAGAAGCACCATGAGAAATGATAATCTGGTTATCTCACTGCCTCACAGGTAATGATAATGAGCTGAATTATGTTCTTGTTGCTGAACATGGTTGCTCTTTGCCTGTGATAACTGGTTTAATAATCACCACTTATACAGGCTCTCAGACAGCCAATCTAGTAGGAGAAATAGTTTAAAAAGCAAACAAAAATGTAATGTGCAGGAAGTTCTACTTTGTGGAACTGTGGTTAGTAGGGCCTGATAGATGTTAGACCTGATACAGCCCTCCTAACCACTGTTGAAAGAGTTACTCAGAAAATTATGCAGTTTTTAACTCTGTATTGGATGCTGTCTTCTATGGGGAATAAACTGGAATATGTGGCTCAGCTTTCACTTTTTTTTCCATTCAGCAGTTCACTTTCTGATAACTGTAAGAATGCAGTCTTATTAAAAATATTTTTTCTCTGTTGCTATACCAGTTTAAAACAAATGTATGGATTTACAGGGATGTTGTTATATTTTTGGTTTCAGGGCAGGTTGTCTGACATGAGAGATTTAGCAATGAACAGGATAGAAAAAAGAAAATGTTAGGGGACTTCCAAAGTAGGAAACATTCAGCAAGCATTCTGTGTATTACAGCTGACCAGATCTTTGTCTACTGTATTCAATATACAAACATGTTGTTACTACTTTGGGGTTAAAATTTCTGGGGCTTAGCGTGTTATCAGTGTACATAGCAGTTTGTTTTCTCTTGGGCAACAAAACCCCCTGCTTCTTACTGCTGCCTTAACTGCAATTTTATGTTGTGAGTGGAAAAAAAAACAAAACCCAAAGGTGTATCTCTTTCCTGATGTACAACTGACCACTTTAATATAGTCAGAGTTTAAGCTGTATACACAGTAGTATTTCATGCTGAAGGAGGTAAAATGGCTTTTACTGAAAATAAGAAACAGCATAGAAAATTCTGTTGCCAAAATTTTGCAGGAATGAAATAGTTCTGTGTCAAGTCATACAGGAATACCAGTAGCAGAACAGAAATTTAAACAGTTAGTGCTTTGATGCACACATGTCGATTTTTAGCAGTCATGGAATAAGTTGTTGACTGTCTCAGAGACTGCATTAAACTGACCGGCACTGAGCGTAAGCAGGGGAGGGTTGTATCTTGCTTGGGAAAGGAGGTACATACATTGTTCATCTTTATTTCTAACTTCTGGAGTTTTCACTTTGGTGTTCAGACTACAACATTAGTTTCAAGTACAATTTTATTGATATTTATAGTAACAGGCTGTGTTTGTTCCATTACTGAATAGCGTATTCAGACAATAGGAGCTGCTGGACTTTCTGCCACCAGTACAGTTTGCATGTCTGATGTTTGATACAGTATCACAAAGTGGAATAATTAATGACATTAGAGTACAGACCATTTAGAGCTGTCATCTAAGTAAACAAACCTGATTTTTTGAGGATTAATTCTGATTCCCTTCAGTAGTAGAATTCATTTGCTCTGAATTCTTCTGCAGTACAAGCTGACTTGGCTGGTGGGGTAATGGAAGCTAGTTTTCAGTGTACAGTATCATCTTTCTGCTACTTTGCTCATTTAACTCATGAGCAACCTTTTAGAAGCTTGTCATGTGAATGTTTTTGTGCAAGCAAGAAGCAGAGGTTACAGGCATGTTGTAAACCAGCATTCATTTCTGTCAAAAATGTAATTATCAACTGATATATTTGGTTCAGTTGAGATATATCTTTAATTCCTAAGTCAACAATGTCTCCAAACAGAAGTTAAATGTGGGAATGCTCTCTGTGATCAGATTCTTTTTTTTTTTTTTTTTGTCTTTTCATTTAACTCAAGGAAGTGTCTGTATCTGTTCTTTCTGGGATTTCTTTTTGCAGAAGATAGGTTAATGGGGAATAACCCCTGGTGTTACAGTCTCTCTGTATGGTGCATTTATAATCAGTGAAAACAGAGGCTCCTGCAGAGTGTGGTTTAGAGCAGAAACCTAATGTATGTGTTGGGAAAGATGCATGCATGCTCCTCCTGCCCTCCCCCACCTTTTAACAGCAGCTATGAAAATTAAATGCTTCAATGAGATATCTGAAGCTAATTGCTTAAGATTTCTCTGACCACTTGCAAGTGTGCCCTAGGAATGCTTGCAGAGGTTATAATGTTCTTAATTATAACCTGTGTGAAGAGAAATAGATCTGTACATAATTACCCAGGAATGCTGTTCAGCATTTCAGAACATAGGATTCCCATTCAGGCAGTTCAGTACTTGACAAGTGCAAGAATAAGTCAATTTACACAGAGTCTTCAGCAGAAACAGAGTTTCAGTCATTAATGTAATGTAAGGATAAATGCAAAATTGGGGACTGGCAGAAACAAAACAAGAGGTTAGTTAACCCATGCAGACTTTTTGGCAGCAATCTCATGCTTAAGTGTATTTCTGCTGTGCACTTCAGACTTTCCTTTGTTGCCCAAATATATTTATAAAGAGAGAAATCTAGAGAGACTACCCTTACAGACTCACACTTTGGAACCAGTAAGTAAATTGTAATTACATAAAAATAGAGATGGGGAAAAAATAGGAGAAAAAAACCGCAAACATTGTCATATGGTGGTGTCAGATCATGTGTTGCCTTCACATAATCTCTGCTTTCATTCCAGTCAGTTTGTCACGTTAATGCTGTCTAACAAGGTTTGATCTGATACTGAAGAGTGTTTGCTAACTATGTATTACTATGCTACAGCCAGTAAACTGAGAGAGTAATATACCTAAAGGAAGCCAACAAGAAAGCTGGAGAGGGACTTTTTACAAAGGCTTGTAGTGATTGGAGTAGGGTTAGTGGCTTTAAACTAGAAGAGGGTACGTTTAGGTTAGCTATAAGGAATACATTCTTCACTGTGAGGGTGGTGAAACACTGAACAAGTTCCCAGAGAAGTTGCAGATGCCCCATGCCTGAAAGTGTTCGTTGTGCAGTTGGATGGGGCTTTGGGCAGCCTGGTCAAGTGGAAGGTGTCCCGGCCTGTGACATTAGGGGTTGGAACTAGGTGGTCTTTAAGGTCATTTCCAACCCAAACTGTTCCATGATTCTATAATTTAACATAAGGAACATCCACACAGCCATGCTGTGAATATTAGTGAAATTTAAGTGTTCAAAGAATGAATGATAACATACAGGTTTCCTTTGTGGATGCATTAGTTCAAAACAGATGTCCTCTCCTTGATAATATGAGATCGGGGGAATGAAACAGGAAACAACAGATGAAAAGGAGATTGAAAATTAATAGAGATTCGTATAGAAATAATTAATAATCAATCTATTATGAGTTGCATCAACTTTTTAAGTGGAATAACCTGTATTTGTCACTGTTTTTTCCCCTCTAAGTTTCACATCTTTTCCAACGGAGGTATGGATGCAGGGAACAGGTGTGAAAGGGGTTGGGAGGGTAGTATACCTGCTTTGTATGGAAAAGGAGGAAGTCAGGTTGCTTATGAAAGCAAATAAGTGTCCCATGTGGTCATGGGCTGGTTTCCAAAAGATAATACAACACTTTTTGGTCATAATCAATATCAGAAATTCTGCTAGGTTTTATCACTGCATGATTTAATGGTCTTTTTTAAAGTTAGGTTTTCCCCATGTAGTTAAGAAAAAACAGAAAAAAAAATTCTGAACAACCACCACCTGCTATGATTTAGAATTCTCTGTAATGTTACTGAAGCTACTGAGTTGAATCTCAAAATAGAAAACATTTCTGGTAGTTTCCTGTGGTGATTCTCTGCCAGTGGCAGTAGAGCCATCTAAGTGTAGTCACTGCAGACAAGTTAAAAAAAAAAAAGGGAGCCCTCTGAGTTACACTGTAGATCATTGTTAAGTTGAAGCCAGTTTATAAAGGAGCTGCTTTAGCCTGTAAATTGTCTGATTGTGTGCCATATACAAAGATGATACAGTTAACTCTTGAAAGCAAGTTATTTTAGTACTGCTGATTGACAGTGTAATAAAATAGGACAAGATTGGGGTTTTTTGTTTGTTTGCTATTTTCCTAAGAATGCTGCCCTCCTATGTTAGTTTTGATTAGATTTTGATCAATATTGATTTTGTTCCAACATCTCAACTCTAAGTTGTCTAAGAGTTTTATGGAGGAAGACAAAGACAAATCTTTGTGTTTAAGGGATTTGAATTCAAACAATGCTTACAAGGAAAGAGGCAAAGAAGTATTTTGGAGGCGGGTACTTTCCGTTTTGTTTCTCATTTTTTGGGATTATGTTCAAGTTCAAGGTTCCTCACAGTGTTCCCATCGGTAAACTGGACTTTAATTCTGCAGCATGGCCTTTGCGTTTCTGTGGCACTTTCTGCATCAGACTCAGGTAAATTACAAACTGGAAGATTTTAATGAATCAAGTTTGAAAATTATATTCCAATCAGTGCAGTATTCTTTGTGTAGATTTGACATCAAAGTAAAATTATTTACGTTTCTCTAAATTCTTAAATCTGTTGCAGACTTTGGTTATGATTGTGCATAGCGTTTCAGAGGTGGTGGTGATTGCGTTTGGGCAGACAGCTAGAAGGTAGTTGTGGTTCTTACAGAAACATAATTTATTAATGTGTAATATCACAGAAATAGCGTGTGTTTGGAATTAGGTATGAACCTGAATGTAAACTAATTATTGTGCTGTTATGGCAGGGACAGTAAATGTTGTTATATACTTGCTGTCCTGTAGCATCTCCAGTTCTCATTCTAGGGTGTCAGAATATTTGATGTGTCACGTTTCAAGGCCAAGTGAATTTTTGTTTCTTATATGACTTAAAGTTCAATGATTGTGAAGACAATTAAGATGTTCTTATACCTTAATAATGGTCAGCTTTTGCCACTTGTTTCTAAAGGGAAGTGGATAAGGAATAAGGCAATCAGATCATTATAGCTTTGTTTTTCATGGCTAAATGTTTTAGTGTGTGCATAGCCCATTCCTTTCTTGAGTTTCTCTTAGAAAGAACCTGCATTTTTGCTTTCATTACCTCGTTTTGTCTGGTGACTGTATTATAAAGTGTTGAGTTTGTCCCTGGATTTCAGTATCATGTTTTCTCTAGTGTTTCCTCAGGTCTTCTGGAAGGAAGATAGATGACTTCTGTCAATGGACAGAATCTCCTAGCTGGATGTTTTGGGAATGTAATCAAGAACATAGAAGTTATTTTGGGCTTTAAAGACAGCTGGAATTTGACAGTTTTCATTCTCCCTTCATTATAGTTCCACAGTTTGCCGCTGCGGATACTGTTGTCAGCAACAGCACTTTGCAGCTGATGATTGTCAGGTTCAGTCTTTGCAGGAAATGTTTGTAGGTGTCATAGACTCATCTAGGTTGGAGAAGACCCTTAAAAGATCATAGAGTCCAACTGTTAACCTGACACTGCCAAGTACGCCCCTAAACCATGTCCCTAAGTGCCACATTTATATGTCTTTTAAATACCTCCAGGGATGATGGCTCCACCATTTCCTTGAGAAGCCTCTTCCAATGCCAGATAACCCTTTTGGTGAAGAAATTTTTCCGGATTCCAATCTAAACCTCCCCTGGCACAACTCAAGGCCATTTTCTCTTGTCCTATCATGTTATGTGGGAGAAGAGACCAACACCTACCTCACTACAACCTCCTTTCGGGCAATTGTAGACAGTGATCTCCCCTCAGCCTTCTCTTCTACAGACTAAACAGCCCCAGCTACCCCAGCTGATCCTCTGTCACAGGAGACAGAGCAGTGCTCCTATTATCTTAATTTCTTTGCTTAGATACTTGGACATTAGTTGTTGGGTGTCTCTAGCAGTTAATTTCAGCAAAGTTTACTCTTTTTTTACTAGATATCAGCAATGAGATCAATTAGACATTTTTATAATTTTTAAATGCACTCTTTACCTGAGAGACTTGATATAAATGGATTTTTGGAGGAAAGGAAGCAGCACTCCACACTGGAGAAGTGTATCATAGATTCTATATACAAGGAGTAACTTAAATGATGCCATTGTTTATGCAAGTGAAGACATCACAGAAATATTAATTTGGCCTTCCTACTGTTACGCAGGCATTCAGTTGTAAAGAACTGAGATTGGGGCAGATGTGGAAGAGTGATCATAAGGGACTATTGCATAACTTTCATGATTCTAAAAAAATTGCTCAAACAGAAGGTCTAATTATAGTCTATATAACATACAAATAGATGTAATTCTATGATTCTTTTGTGTGATTATTCTGTGATTGCCTACTTTATGATCATTTCTCCATAATTTATTCTTTGTATTTATCGTATTTCCTTCTTTTTCTTTGCAAATAGGTAAGCAACCTGAAGAAAATATTAAAAGGAATATTGGATTACAACCATGAGGTAAGAATCATTTTAAGTAATCTACATGTACATTCCTTTTTTGTTATGTATTTTAGTTAACCTGTTTAATGTAAATTATATTCTGCTGATTAAGTTGAGACATTTTCATGTAAACTCTTTGTCATACGGAGTGATTCATGGCCTATTCTCAGATGTTAGCCTTCTGACCTGCTTTATTGAATATTCAGAGCTTCCAGAGGAGTCTGGTGTACAAATTCTGTCATACAAATGGTAGATGTCTTTGCTGACTGTGCTCTGATGATGGACTTTTAACAGTATCTGTGTTTGAATTGGTTTTTCTCCTCTGCTTCAGTTAAAGATTGCCTCTATTTCTTCTCTTGAGGAGAGAGAGGAAAGAGCATTTTTACCTTCTCCCCTGCATTAAAATTTTCAATGAAATGTTTTAATCTTGAGATATTGGGAGTCTGCCCTCTGTATTCTCTGTTAGAATATCTATCAAACTCAGAAATTAACTCCTTCAAAGGAGATACAATACAATATTTTTTTCCAGTGGTGAACCTTCAGCTGAAGTAAGCTTTTAGCTTTAGTGATGTTTTGAAGCAGATTGATCTGTGCAGCACAAAATCCATAATATGTAGGTATGACTCTGTCTCAAAATATTAGCTTCTCATAAATGCTTCAGAGAGGAAGATATTTATTAATAAACGTAAGTCTTTAAAATGAACAGATTTTCAGAAAGAAAAAGTTAGACTTGTGAGCTCATATTCCGTAAACGGTCAGGTATCCATGTTGAAATAAATTTTGAAAACTGGTAATTAAGCAAGCTGGTCATAATTACAATTCTAGAAAGAAACAAATTTTTTAATAGAAAATTAATGTTACTATGACAAATTGATGCCAGCTTCTTTTCAACTAGTTCATAGATATGTTGATTAAATTTCTGGAGTGAAAACCACTACTAAGCAAGTTTTGAGCTGTTTCAAACTGATTAAGCTCTGCATAACTAGTGCATATTTAAGTTTGACTGGATTTTTGTTTGGCATCTTTTTTTCTTCTGCTGAGGCAATGTTTGTGGCAATAATGGAGATGATCTAGAACCTACTCTGAATCCTGGTTACGATATCCTCAGTTTGACTCCTAGTAGTCTCCTAGTAGTCACCTTCTGAAAAAACATAGATGTGAATGTGTGTGGAATTAACCTGATGTGAGACCAAAAGCTTTTGAAAAGCACATATGCTAGTTTTGTGCAACTTCAAAATTCAGAAATTTTTATAGCATTCAGGATGACTGTCTTTTAACAGTCATCCTACATTGCTGTCTTTGTCAATTATAGTATAGACGAACATGAAGCCCAAGTTACCCATTTATAGCTTGCATGCTTTTTTATGCCCTTGTAATCTTGCTGCAGAACTCTGCTGCTCTGGAATCAAAACTTTTGGGGGTTTTTTTTAGGTATATTTATTTTTTTAAGAAAGGGGGGAAATGCTTTTTCTCATCTCAAGGTATTTGTTGCGGAGTCTATCCTTTCATTTTCAAGGTTTTTTTTCTCTTGTTGAATTAAAATTCTCTCATTTTTATTCCGAAATCCTCTTATTTATACCTTTACATCCTTGGCTTCTTTATATTGCCTGCTGATATGCCTATTCTCCTTGACTTTCTTCAGTGGAAATTATACTATCAGTAACCATGAAGCTGTTTTAGCATTATTAACTTAAATCTGGAATTGCATTTGAAAGAAATTCCGGATATACCGGTCAGATTTGAATAACTCAAAAAATGTTGTGTTTTACTGTATTATTGCCGTCTCTATACTGTGGTAATATTTTCCATTGTACTTGATGCATTCACAGAATTTTCACTAGAATGACCGAGAGGAAGTCTTTTTCAACAAGAATGAATCTGGGTCTTTTAAAGTGTGCAGAGATTTTTAGCAGCATTGGTGCTCATTCTTTGAGAAAGCTATTTGAAAAAGAATAACACTGTTATGCAAAAACCACCATACAAAACAAGAACAAACTCAACCACAACAATTCCAGAAAGCCCAACCCTGGAAAACTTTTGAATGGCTTGATTTCCATCTATTCTTCATATACATCTGCTAAATGCTTTTTTATAAATACCTTTACCTGATTTTCTGTTTTTCTTGAAGATTAACATGAAAAAAGGGCATCCAGCAAACAAGTGACTGATTCCCTCCATAGTCATTGTTTCTCTATTGCACCCTGCTTAATAAGTGACAGTTTCTTTTTATCTGCAAGTAATGTGTCAGAGATGTCTTTAATTCCAAATTTCATATTCATATTTTCAGCCCCCTGAAAGCTCTTTATGAACAATTTAGTAAAATTGTTTAATTCGTTCTACTGACAATCACTAATGTAAATCCTTAACTATAAATCAAATTACATTAATTATAAGTCATGTGGGGTTTTTGTTTTGGGTTTTTTATCTTTCTGCATGTGGGCTGTTTAATTATGTATTGTACTACTACCTCAAGTTGTATTCCGTGAAACAAGCCTTCTTAGCTCTGAGACTTGCTAAATATCCTTAAATTTTCTAAAAGTATGAGGCCATGTGATCCAGTTTTTTACTGTCTTGTATGTCATCTATCAGTGCTAGACATGTGTTGTATAAGTAAAATATTTAAATTTCTGGCTTTCAGATAATAAGAAATGCGACATTTGTATATAATATTTTTATGCTACGTAAGGTGGTTTTAGGTGTTACATTTTTTTAACGACATGCTCTTAAAAAAATAATTATCCGTGTGCTGTTGATCACTGTGGAAGCCTGCATTTGTTGCCTTTCTTATCTGAAGAAAAAAAATCCTGTTAGGTTTGGAACTAATACTTTCTTATTAGTTGAGACAGTCAGGATTGTCTTCTCACAAACACTGTGTCAAGCAGTATGGTATAATATTTGGATGTTAGGTAGTTTAGTTTGTTTTAGAGGTGGATTGAAGACTAAGTTAAAAGTATGAGTGAATTCCTCATGTTGATTCTGAATCGTTACTGTATTTTGAAATGTATGTGTATGTGTAGTAATACAGATTTGTACGTGCTGCGTCTTTCTGCAGATTCTAGGGCAACAGATTAATGACTTCACCCTTCCTGACGTTAACCTGATTGGGGAGCATGCTGATGCTGCGGAGCTTGGAAGAATGCTTCAGCTTATTTTGGGATGTGCTGTGAATTGTGAACAGAAGCAAGGTATTACATTTTGGAAGCATGTTTTCTCCCAAGCAGTGAATGAAAATCCAGCTTGTTGCATAACTGCTTAGGGAGAAAATTGTATTTCTCAGTTTGCTGCCCAAGACAAATATATTTTTTTCAATGGTGACATTGGTTTGTCCTACAGATAATAACTGTTGTTTTGTTATAAGCTTTACTAGTTTTGAAGTCTCAAACTGTGGAACTGGTTTTGCTTCCAACATACATGCTTTCAGTTTTTTTGTTTGAGCTGAAAAGGCACTTTACAAAGGAAAATGCTTTGGCCCACTCTTTAACCATTTATGAGGTAGATTGGGGTAGTTAAGAATCAAAAAATGCAGTTGTTGCACTATTGTGTGTGACTCTTGGTTTTAGAAACGCATTCCAGTCACCATCTTACAACATGACCGAGAGCTGTCAGTATGACTGGGGTTGGTCTGAAGGTATTTGTAATGTGTTTCGGGATACCGTAGTTCTGAGACATTTGCATGGAACTGGCATAGGAAAAGTAATGCTGACAGCCAAGCCTTTCTGGGCAGCAGCTGAAAACCAAGCATGATTCCTTAAAGGTATCCAAAAAGCCACTTGAGGCATCTGTTAGGCAATTGAATCCCACTTCAGCAGTCACTGAAAGAGACTTCTGTCTGTTTTGACTCCCGTAGCACCAACTGCACAGGTAAAATAGGGACTCATCTATTTTTCCTGCAGATGCCACAGAAGATGTGATGAATAATGGAGACTCTTGTTGAAGTGTCCCAAATCTCATGCTCTAAACCTGCCCTGGGTGCAGGGTGTCTTATAGTTACCTGGTTACCTTAAATTACGCTTAATTCAAGCCAGGTTAAGGTAACAAAACTACTACGGACGCTTAAAACAGAAAGCATAGGAACACGTTTACAAAATACACATGGGGGTAAATAAAACTATGTTTACTGTATTTATGTAAGAGTTGTGTCAAATATCTGTATCATCCTGAATTAACTGATTTTGGTTTCCTTTCTGACAAAGTCACGTCAGGGTTTCAAACCATTTGTCTTGCTTTTGCTAGTTTTTTCCAGATTTCTCAGGTATCTAAATCACTTTTTATTATTCTGAAATTACTTTTAGTCTTCCCTTAATCAGAAGACAGCGTGGCTATGCTATAATTAAAACACAGATAATTTTCTTCCAGGTGTACATAAATAACTCTGTTCTGTTAGGCCTTCTGGCCAACCTGTTTTGCAAATGTAATGTAAAAGTATCTGTCTGCATTTTGGTAACTATTTGGCATCCTCAGGTGGGAATTGTATCTTATTCCTATATTTCTCTTCCTCTGCCATTGTGAACATTAAAAATGTACATGTTTGAAATATTGTAGCAGTCTAGTCTTACAGACTTTGAGTGAAACTGAGGATGACATAGTTAATCACTTTGAGGTGATTGATTCCCAGTGTCTTCCTCTTTGGCAAAACAAGAATACAGGTTGCTTATAAAGGTGACTATACTGGGCAAGTCATAAACTCATTGGCTTAGTCTAAATGTCAGAACTTGACGTTCTAACCACTATATCATCTTACAGGGTGTCTGTTTTGTAGCTGTTATCTACACAGAGGTGAAGAATGAAAAAGTGCAGAGGACTTCTTTGTAATATAGCACAAATAAGAACAGAAACCAAGAATGGATATGAAAAATCCTTGAAATGAGGATGCCATAGGAAAGCAGAACATTATTGTTAAACATATGGAAAAGGACACCCTGTGCATGGATTGTGAGCCTGTATAGCCTGAATAATTTGGGAGCAAAGTGAGAAAAGGACTACAAGTGGTTACTTCAGAAGTGTGGGATGCCAAAAGGGGAAAAATGGATGACAATCATATACTGGTTTCATTCTTACAGAGTTCCAGTGAGCCTAGATTTATGTTTGAGCAGACCTGATAAAGTCATGTTGAGTTTATCAGGGTGGGACTTGACTGGTGTTTATGCATTTCAGGGTCATCTGTGTCACCTAGTCATTTTGTAGGAAGGATGAAACTTCTGACCTCATGTTCTATGTGACTTGTTACAGCAGTAACATTTCAGAATGCTTTTGTTTTCAGAGTATATCCAGACCATAATGATGATGGAAGAATCGGTTCAACATGTTGTCATGACAGCCATTCAGGAGGTATGGTGGGATGCCTACAATGTGTATAAGTTCAGCCTTTCAGTATTTTACAAAAGTATGCTTTTTTCTAACTCTGGAAAAACTCAATAGCAAGTAAAGAAAATAAGGGGCATAGGTTTTGCCTTTTTACATTGAAAAATGTCTTCTCCTTTGACAAACTAATCAGTAAAGCGTGCTTTATGTCAAGGAACTCTGTTTGAATGTCCCACTTTTCTTTAAATCTAGAAGATGTAAACTTCTAGATGTTTTTTTTTTCACTGGGTTCCCTTTCCTTTACCTTTCCCGATCTGTGGCTCCTTAAGTGCACTAGAGTGCTTTTATATGAATAACCAAATACTGTAGAATTACTTCAAAAATTGTACCTTGAAACTGCAGAACTCCATGAACTGTTGATTTATTATTTTTTTTACTGGACAAGTGAAAATAGGTTAATGAAGGTATTTGTGCTAATATGTTTTTACAAGTTAGTAAGTATACCGCTGTGTATTTTGTAAAAGTGCTGTTAGTGGTAAATTAAAACCACAGTGAAAATTAACCAATTAACCCACAGTGTTAGTGATCGCTATAGCTGTGAATCCCCCCCGTGACTTCTTAGGAGCTCAAAGTGCCTATAAATGAAGTGCTTGTCAATCTTCATAGACAAAGGTTTACTAAAAGGCAGGCCACTAAGGAAAGCAGGAAGTAATTGATAATTCCTTTTCTTCTGAAACTGAACAAGAGAAACTAATTTCCACATCGAACTGTAGAGCAATTTCACTTTTCTGTCATGTTTGAATAGTGAAAGAGATGTTGGTGAGCCTACTGGGACCCTATCCCCTGTTATCATTTTGACCAATGCAGTCATACATCCTGTTGTCTGTGTGTGGACTGCTATCTCTAACATTGCAGAGAGGACTTTTGAAATGAACGTTGAAAGAATCTTCATGCTACGTCATCTTCCAGTGAGTGCTGCCTAGCACCAGCGTTCTTGAGTTAGGGGATGTTTTACTTTTGCATTCTTTTTAACTGTAATACAGTGTTTACTGGACTTTTTTAATGTTCTCTTTTTATTAAACCCAACTTTCAGCATCACTTTATTCTACACTGTCTTAAAACAGAAAATCCTCTCTTCATTCTGTTGAAAATCTCTGGTTTTATTTTTGTAAAAATCTCCCTCATTTGATAAAATAGCCACATCTGAAGCAGCTCGCGATTTTTGGCATTTAATGAGTGGGTATTGAACTTATTTAATGTTTGTGTCCTTTCTCACAGATGGGGAGTAGAAGTGGGGAGAAGTCACAGGATTAGGGTCTGTTCTTCTGGAACAGATTATTGAAACTCAGTGAATCACAGAGCTTACTATTTAGGTACTGGTGCAGTTCTGCGTGATTTTAATGCTACCTTCCAATCTATGTAGAAACCCCAGGCATTCAGAACCAGATGAGGAGGATCTTGGGTGCTTAATGAAGAGGGTGGATAGTGTTTCAAAAACTTTGAGACGCTCTGAGAGCAGGACCTCCCTCTGTTATTTTTCAGTCGTCCTGTGAATCTGGAGAGCTCCCCATTGACTGGAAGCTGGCAAAGGTCCCAATTTTCAAGAAGGGAAAGAAGGAGGAGTCCGACGATTACAGGCCTGTCAGTATCACTGCAGTGCCTGGCAAAATTATGGAGAAGGTTATTCTGGTAGCTGTTGAAAAACACTTGAGAGACAAGGCAGTCATTGGCGTAGCCAGCATAGGTTCGAGAGGGAAAAGTCCTGCCTAACTAATAAATTCCTTTTATGACAAGGTCACCCATCTAGTTGACCAAGGGCAACCAGTAGATGTGGGGGTTTTGCCTTTTAGCCAAGCTTTTGATACTGTCTCTCATTGTATCCATCTGGACAAAATGTCCAGCATACAGCTAGGCAAACACATAAATACCTTGGATGAGCAATTGGCTGATGAGTCAGGCTCAAAGAATTGTAGTAAATGGAATTACGTCAGGCTGGTGGCCAGTCATTTATGGGGTTCCCCAGGGGTCAAATTTGGGGCCAGTATTCTTTAATTTTTTTGTAAATCACCTGGACACAGGAATCATATGTACATTAAGGGATTTTGCCCATGATAGTAAACTAGAAGCTGTGGATTTGAGAGTACAGTAGCCTTACAGGGAGACTTGGATAGACTAGAAAGCTTGTCAGTCACCAACTGTATGAAATTCAACAAGAGCTGGATTCCCCACCCGAGACGGGGTCATCCTGTTTATATGTACAAACTGGGGCATGAGAGGCTAGAGAACAACCCCACTGAAAGAGACCTGGGAGTCTGGGTTGCCCTGGCAGCCAAAGGCCCAACCATGGCCTGGAGTGCCAACAAGCACAGCATAGCTAGCCAGTTGAAGGAGATGATTTTTCCACTTTATACTACACTGGCTCAGCCTCACCTCAAGTACAGTGTGCAGTTCTGGATGCCTCAGTATAAGAAGGCCATCGGACTAGGGTGTGTCTGGAGGAGAGTGACCAAGATGGTGAAAGTTTTCAAGGCTAAGCCTTCGAGAGTGGCTGAGGTCACTTGGTTTGTTTATTTTGGAGTAGAGAAGGCTAAGGGTTACCTCATTGCAGTCTACAACTTCCTCAATGGGGACAGCAGAGAGGGAAGTGCTGATCTCCTGTCTGGTGACGAGTGATAGGACTGAGGAAATGGAATGAGGCTGTGTCAGGGGCAGTTCAGATTGGACATTAGGAAGAAGTTCTTCAGTGACAGAGTGATTGGTCAGTGAAAGAGCCTCCCCAGGGAAGCGGTCATGGCTCCAAGCCTGTCAGAGTTCAGTTTGCATCTGGATGATGCTTTTAGTCATACGGTTTAGTTTAGGTAGTCCTATGAGGAGCAGGGATTTGGTGATCCTTCTGGGCCTTTTCCAGCTTGAGATATTGTATGATTTGAACAAGAGTTTAGATCCAGAGAGTTTTTTTAGAGCTGTATCTGCAGTCTCTGTCTTTGGAGAGTTGAAACTTCACTGTGTTTAAGGGGATTTTTCTGTTTCTTGGACTTGGAGCAGCTCTCAGAATCCAAGTGATTTGGACTAAGGAGTATGTAGGAGACACCAAAATTAAGTGCCTAGGAAAGTAGCTATATATGCATATTTGAAAAGTTAATATGTCACCTAATCCAAACATTTCAAAGCATTTGACATGCAGGTACTCTTTCTTCAAAATTAGATATGTAAAAAGACTTCTCTAAGCTTTAGAGATGTATTATGTAATTCTTTTTTTTTATATTTCAGCAGAGCATGTATACATTTTTTGGTACTTCTTTGGTTTTCATAAATCATCTGACTTAAGATAATATTTCATGAGGCACAGCAGAACAAGCCTGTGCCGTTTTCTGGTTTTTGCATGAAGCTGATTTCTAAGTGAAAGAAGGGACATTTTGTGTTTGAAATTTTATTTGGTTATTTCAGGGTTTTTTTAATATCTTGACTCTTCAGCATTTCCTTTCTTCACCTATTTAGATAACTAAAATAAAATATTATTAACAAAACAGGGCTCGTGTTCCTTGAAGGTTTTATAAATTGAACAATACTTCTATGTTTTTTTTTCCGTGCAGTCAGATTGGTTTGGTCTGTCAGTAGAGTCTAATCTGCAGATGGCCATTTTCAGTGCAAGCTGTGCACAAGATAGAGCAAGAATGATATAACTATCAAGATTTTGCAGAAAATTTTATATATAAGTGTAAATTATGTATTGTATGTTCTGGAATATATACTCCTATATTCTGTTTATATTATAATTTATTATTCCTTGCAATTACTGTATTACTGTGTATAATAATACCTGTATTTTTAATTTAATAATTTGCAGGGTTTTATTAAAGGCCAAAGATCTCTTTTTATGGAAATTAATTTGGCCATTGTGTATTTCTATTTCCTTTCCTCTTTTTTATCTGTCATCCTTTGGATTTTCTGCTGTTATTTTCCCAGGTCTGTTCTTTGAGCAGCCAAGTTCATTATTAAAAGTGGTAACTGGGAAAATTGTTTGCCTTTGCTGTTTATAACATCGCTAAACTTGATCTCTTAACAGGTCGAGAGTCAGAATAGCCTCTTAACAGTGAAAGTGTAGAGGTAGTGTCAAAACTTGTTTGGGATGCATAGCAAAAGGTATTTCTTGTCTGGATTAATACCAACTGTATTACTTCCACAAATAGGAGCTGTTTGGTTTTGGGGTTCCTTCCCCTGTATTTTGTCCTCACTGTTTAAGTGTTCATACTCTGTGAGGTACAAGTGGCTTTAGAATAGCTATGAAATAGTAGAAAAATATCTCCTTAGGTCTTTCAGCAGTACTGGAGTAAGAACAAAGTCCAGCTGCTGTATGACACACTGTGTCATATGTAGCCTTGACTCTTAAAAAGAAAGAAAACGAACAAAAAGATGTTTTAAAAAGCAACCTTCTGAATGCAGAAGCTGGATTTTAACATTGTTTCACGAGCATTTAAATGAGCTTGTACAAGATCAGCAACTACAGAAGAAGCATTTCAGATAAAGCAAGTGTTTTGACCTTTTAAACATCATCAACTAAGCGGTGCAGCTGCATTTGCAAAATCATGCAAATCATGTGTAGGGGAAAAAAGCATTCATAATTCAGGTTATTCATGCATGTATATTTTGTGATAGTTTTACCCGTTCGCTAATCTTGATGTAACCATGACAACACAACTTGTTCACATTTCACAAGGAAAGCACTTAACAAGTGATGGTTTAGTATAAAATTAACAGATCTACAAATATTTTGTAAGACCTCATACCAAAGCTATGAGCATGAAAATGTGTAGATGCAGAGATTAACAGGGAAAGTAAATGTTTGTTGCTTGCTTTTTCATTGTGGGAAGCTCTTAAGCAGACTCTTCCTTCTATGATAGAGGCCTATTGCACTTGCTTGATTCTGCAGGCACTTTTTTGATTTCCCTTTTCATAATCAGTTTACTTGTAGAATTTACTCTACTTGGACATCATTGTCCGTGTGAAAATAGGATGTAATACTATAGTTAAGTTAAATTTTGAGTATGCAACTGAAAATCAGTTCCATTGCTGCAAAATTTTGAAGGTGGATGCCAACCTATAGTTTACTCTTGAAAAGAAAACTTGCAACTGTGGAGGGAGAATAAAAAAGCCACTTCCTTTTGCTTTTTATTCTTGAGTCAGCCAATTGAAATACAAATCAAATAAAGCTTGCCACTCTAAATTCAAAGGTGTTGATGTTGACCTGTACCTCCCAAGACCAAGTGTTCTAATATTAAACTTGCAGGTTGCATGTGAAGCACTAGAACTACAGCAGTATTTCAGGAATTTACCTGAATTTGAGCTTGTAAGTAAAGGAGATACATAGCAGAACACAGTAAGGAAATTTACTTTAAAAATTAGTAACAATCTACTAATATCAGAAGATATTAAATATAAATAGTGCAGAAAGACTAATAAGCTCTTGAGCAGGTAGCTGATCAAATGAGCATTTTGAAGCTCTAAACTTCGGTAGCATCAGAGAATGCTGATTGACAAGAAACAGTGAAGAGGTGAAACTAGGCAAGCCTGTTACCTTGTATTTTTTAGGTGAATGGAAGGTTTTGGGTTGACATACATATATATCTATGTGGAATCCTAAACCACAGTATTGAGTAAAACTTTTCCTGAGTTTTTCAGGGAAATTTATTATAGATAGAGAAGTTTTGAGAGGTGGGTGGACTTGTACTCTGTTACGTGTGCTCTTTACAGCAAAATGTCTACTATTAAAGGGCTGAGAAACTCTGTAGAGGCAACCCAGAAGCAGAGCACGGTCAAGACATTTGCTTACATATACCATCGTCCACTCCAGTGCGTAGGGAGATGTGAAAGGAGAAGATGGAGACACTCCTTCACCCTGAAACTCCATTTGTTCACTTCGGTTTCTTGTTAACTAATGGTCAAAACTTTGATTCTTGCATTGCTTGTGAGTAATCTAGTGATCTTGTTCCTGTTCCTTTTCTGGTCATGCAACTTAACGTAGCACAATCCCTTAGATTGCTGTTTAACTCCCCACCATATCACAGGCTATAAGACGACAAGATACTTTTTGTTGCATTGAGTCAGTCATCTGTACATGTGTTCTTGCCCTCGCTGTGTTCTTGCTCTCACTGCTTCATGCAGATTTCACATAATACACCCCATGGAGTTAAATTCACAAAGTCTGTGTAATGTTCACACTACATCCGCAGCATGTATCTCCACCACCTAATCCTTTTCCAGATAATGTCGTCTTTTCTGGACACTTCTGCTAAGGGTTCTCAAGGATAGAAAGTTTTGGGAGAGGTAGCAAAACCCCTTGAGGAATATTGCTGGCCTTGTCCTGCTTCCTTTACAGTAATTCACAGAAAGCAGCAACACCACAGTGGCCTCTAGTGGGTTGTGCAGCCTCCTGTATTCCTCCCGCACTAAGTCTTGGGCAGGCTTGCTGAGCTGGGATTTTGAAGGGTTGGTGGCTGCCAGGGCCTTACCGTACACCCTTGCAGGCTGCATGTAGCCTAGGACCTGCCAGTTGGAAAGTACTGGCTTAATGACTGGAACTTATCTAGTATCTGAAGTGTGTTTGTGGACAGTGTTGTGGGATATAGAAAAGAGAAAAGTTTGGTGTTTGGTTAACATTGGTATCACATTTCATCATCTGCAAAAGCATTTAAGCAGTAAATGAAGTGATAGTGAAATGAAGTAATTGAAGCACGTATGATCATCACTGAGCAGAGAGGGACTGGAAATTCTTACGTGGATGACAAAATGATAATCAGCTTAGAAAAAGTGGTCCCAAGTTAAATACAAATATGAAACACCACTATATATGGTAATGAAAAGGACATGTGCCTTAGTTTTTCAGGGGACAGATCTGAGGCTAGGGATTTTCTAATACTGTTGCAGAGAACCTGGGCTTCATGGAATGCTTTATTTTGGAGTAATTTGGCATTGTAAAGATCTAGACAAAATGGAAGAAATTCAGCAGTTAGGAACAAAGATTGTCAAGGACTGAGGAGGACTATTGAGGACAGATAGATGAATTTAAGTATGTAGTATGCAGCTAAATCCCAATTATGAAGAGGGGGAAAGGGAGAGAAATGTAAGTGTATAAATATTTGAATGGTGTAAATGTCAGAGATGTTCTGTTGCACACGGTATAAACAGAAAGGATGCAGAAGAAATTAAAGCTCTGTGCTGTGTATCTGAGAAACTTTGCCAATGAAAAGTAATGCAAAAGCACTGGTTTCTGGAAGGAATAAAAGAAGCCTTGTCTCTGGAGAAAGTAACCAGACTGGACAGTAGGCCTTAGGAAAGAAATCTTGTCCTGATTTTGGTTAGGATAGAGCCTTTTTTGTTGTAACCTCCATGAATCGTGTCACTGGAGAATTCATAAAACATTTTGTGTTTGGACAGCATGACAGAAACCATCAGTGTGGTTCTATAATGCTGCCTTTTGAGTTGGTTACAACATATTTCTTACTGGGAAGACTGTTCCTTTTTGTGTCTTACACCTTTTAGTAATAACTTCAGCTTAATAGCTTTGCTGGAGGTGGGTGGGAGGAGGTCTTTGGGTACAACTTCTGTTACATTTCATGTGACTTTTAAGTACCTTTGTAGCTGATCAATGGGTTACTGAAAGAAAACTTAATTTATTACCAGCTTTTTATCTTTTAGTACTCAGTCAATTTGGAGGACTTGCTTTTTTTCTCTTTTTTTTTTTTTTTTTTAAAAAAAAAATGGCTGAAAGTATTGTTTTCTAGACTTAAAACCGCTACAAGACATTGCTGCAATAAAATAGGTTGGTATAAAAGGAACAGTAATACTCATTTCAGAAGTACACACTAAAGGTTTTATTTTGTAAATCTGTAAATTACAGACAACTCCGCAGCAAGAATTTTGATGATCTTTATACACAATTTTGAGATAGGTATGTCTGCAACTTCAGTTAAATAAATAAATTGAGGTGAAATTTCACATGATCAAAAAATGAAAACCACTGGCAAAGAATAATTGAAGGCAGTTCTTGCGTAGTAGCTACCAGCATTCCAGTGCCACTTCAGTAAAATGCTGAGCAGGGTGTGCTGTAGGTTGCATCATAGATAAAGAATGTGCATTTTCAGAAAAATTGATATGATGTAAGTTTTCTTTTATAGTGCTTTAAATATTATAAATTCTGAAGATTTATTTCTGTAATTGTTCTGAATATATCATATATAAAAATTAAGTTAAAAACTTTCAGACAAAGTCATATTGAAACTCTGAGAAGTTAGAATCGACTTGGTATTTCATTGAAGCTTAGCTTGTAATCTAAAAGTAAATCTGTGCTTTTTCTAATCCAGTGTAATCTAATTGCAGTTGATGAGTAAAGAGTCTCCAGTCTCTGTGGGAAATGATGCTTACGTTGACCTTGATCGGCAGGTATCTAAGACTAGATGTTTCTTTTCCTTCAATCATAGCACATCAATGCCCAGTCATTCCGCTTTATGAAGAAGTCTGTCTTTTTTTCTTTGATTGTGAAAGGGTTTTGTGGGAAATTCGAATAAGGAGTGGAAAACTATTTTTGCCTTACATATTGAGATTACCCATTTTGTGTATTTAAATGACAGAAAAACTCAGTTTTGAAATCAAGTTTAATTCTGTGATGTAGGCTAGCAAACCTACAAACAAGTGCAAATACTTGGGAACTGAGAAAAGATAAAAAAATGTGTAGTATTTGAATAAAACTTTTTTGCCCATTCCTACTCCCAAAGCCAGTTTAAAAAAACAACATAGATACGGCTCAAAAATCCTTAAAGTAGTTGTGAGAACTGTTATATAGAGGAGTTTTCAAAGAGAATCCTTCCCTGTTACGTTTGAAGAATATGCAAACCCAATTGTTTTTATACTAGCTTGGCCTCATGCAACCACTATCCTACTTACTCATTTTTCTTTCCAACTGAGAAGTATAGTACAGTGCTGTTTGCTTGTGTTCCTCTATCATCCTTCGCAGAAGTATGTGAATTCTGGCAAATGGCATCAAAAAGGTCAACAGGCCCTTGAGAAATAAACTTGAAAAAATGAGATACAATGATTCTGTTTGAGAAAGCCTATCTAAAATTTATCCTATATAATAATACATATCTTCTCTCTATAAACATAATACATATGCATCTGTTTTATCAAGCCAGTGTTCTTGTAGCTATGTTTTATATGTTAGTTTAATTGCATTCATATGCAAACTTGCAAGATAAAACCTTTGAAAACTTTGAATATAAAACCTTTGAAGTACCTGAATGTTTTCCCACTGCTTACAAGAGTCAGTGGTTTGTTTTTTTTTTTCAGAAAAGCAAGCTTCTCACTCCCCATGTTAGTTGTATTCCTATTGTGCAGTAAGAGTAGCTTGCAGTGACTAGAGAGATTTTACCCTAATTATCCATTCCCTGTGTTCCACCTTCCAGTCCTTTCTGTATTTGAAAATTAGATTGAAAATTGAAATGATGCACTCTTTGCATTCATAAAGAAAAGTGGTACTGACAATTTTTTCAGTGTACAGAGTTGATGAGTTTTTCAGACCCAACCTCTTCAGGATTTTTTGACTCAATTCATTGAACAGACATGATAATTATGATGTATTTTTGTAAGACCAAATATTACTTTTATGTATGTTTACTTTTATTGTCACACAAATTAAAGTGTAATCATATCTACTTCTTTATTTCTTTACAAGAGCAGAATTACCTTAGTTTCAAAAAAATTAATACATAAATGTAAAAGAAATTTTACAGTCATGTAGTTCAGAATATTTTTAGATGCTTCACAGAAAGCAATGAAACTATCAACGTTTGTTGTTCATGATAGCTGAAGAAAACTACAGAAGAATTAAATGAAGCACTGGCAACAAAAGAAGAAATTGCCCAGAGATGTCATGAGCTAGATATGCAGGTAGGTTTGCTATATTGTGCGTCTTAATTTTAAAATGGGAAAGAGATGTGTTCTTTTTCAGGCAGCTAGAAACAAGATTTATAGTGTGGCAACATAATTTTTAAAAGGGAGGTGAAAATTGCACAGTAATTATTTTGGTTTACTTGTGCTACTGGAATGAATT
The DNA here is from genome assembly GCA_033558235.1 of Neomorphus geoffroyi. Taxonomy (NCBI): domain Eukaryota; kingdom Metazoa; phylum Chordata; class Aves; order Cuculiformes; family Neomorphidae; genus Neomorphus; species Neomorphus geoffroyi. Next base: position 23,013,026 of record JAUMJM010000062.1, read on the forward strand.
TCATTGTTTTCTTATCTCGATGCAATGTTGCCAGTACTAAGATAGTTCATACTAAGAAAACTTCCATTCAGGTACAAGGGCCGGCACTGTGTGATTAAGGTTATGCAGCCATTAGTATTTTCATTTAAGGGTTAAATCCCAATCAGAAGTTGCTGTAGTCTGTCAGGTGTGTATGGATTTAGACTAAGCCTTACTGTAAATCAGGTATACCTCATCTGTAAGATATGAGGAGTGTAAAGTGGGGAGTCTGAAAAGCTTTGCTATTACAACCCTTCTTTGGATCATACTTCAGGCTTTTGCCTGAACTGAACACTAACTGTTATAATTAATGAAGTTGATTTGTTTGCTATGGTTGATTTTGGTGTATCTGATGATTCAAGCTGTTATTGAACCACTTCCTTCTGTTGAAGTGTTTGCATTCCCTCTCTTGCCCCCTCCTCCTCCGGCATTTTAATTCTATCCTAATTAATAATATATATTAATTAATATAATTAATAATACCCATGCTTCAGCTATTGTCTGGGTTGCAGCACTTCAGGTTCTTCGTCCACTGCCTGTGTCCATAACATTGGTGTAAACTAAGTCATCTTTGGGACTGTGTTCCTGTTTCACATGTACTTGAAATTGTTCACTGGATTAAAAAAATAATATAGAAAAATGTATCTGAAAATACATTCAGATGTTCTGTGTGATCAATAGGGGTTGTTTCTTTGGGAAGTGAGTTTTTAAAGCTTTACAGTTGGAGGGATGGTTTTATTTGTTTGCTAGGAAAGTATGCAGGCTTTATTGTAATGAAGTTGTGATAACTAAGACTGTTGCTTTAGATGCTTGTGTGAAATACGGTTAAGAGTAGTTAGGTTTTCTTTGTGGTAAATCTGCCCACAATGTTGCCATATGTTGATTACATCACATAGCAATTGAATACCTGTTAATGTTACTGTATAGTCTTTTGAAATGTGATTATTTGAGACTGTATGTTTCCATTTGTGGGTTGTGTTGATGCTCTATTCTGTTCACAAAAAAAATAGTCTTTATTGGTGCTCAGTTATTCCAGTTTATGCTTTTATTACAACAGGTTGCAGCCCTCCAGGAGGAGAAGAGCAGTTTGCTTGCTGAGAACCAGATTTTGATGGAACGTTTAAATCAGTCTGATTCTATTGAAGATCCCAACAGCCCTGCAGGTCGTAGGCACTTGCAGCTGCAGACACAACTAGAACAACTCCAAGAGGAAACATTCAGGTAGAAAAGCTATACTTGTTTAGATTGTTTGTTTGTAGATGACAACAGAAATTATTTATATACTTCTGGTTCTGCTGGCGATTACGTATTAGTATAGTGGGTGGTATAATAGTAAAGTTTTTACAGTGATGTGTGTGCTATAGTTTGCCTCTTTACAAGCTCCAGCATAAAAAAATGCATTATTTCTTAATGCTGAAGTGCTGTATGCATGTCACTCTCTATTCTGTGAAGCTAGTTTTAATTGTTTGTGTGCAATCACTTCACCCATGTGTTTCAAAATGAGTGAGAATGAAAAGTAGCATGCTTTCCTGTATGTATATTATTCTGATTGTATTTTTAAGGTATGGGAAGTCCTAGCTGGAAGTTTGCTATGGGAAGTGTTACAGGTGATGTTGTTATACATCAAAGTGTGCCCTTGTCTGAGTTGGCAAACAAATTGCCAATGAGTTCTGCTTCGTAAGCCTATTCAGTCAAGAAAACTGGTCCCCACCTCACTATCATCTTTTCATTCTTGTTGGTATGCTTTCTCTATCCTTTGTGAGTGAAACTATGGCATTTCTTTGCACTGCCAGTATTTCTTACCTTTCTGTCCTGTTCTGGTTGCCCTTTTTAAATTCTTGTCAGCTGCCATGTGATTTTCCTTTCTTTGCTTGTTTTGTTGTTTTTGCCCTTAATAGATCTCTTTCCTCTATGTTCAGACACACCCTCTCCTTCAATTTCTTGAAAAAAGTTTAGTGTTTCTTTTTCACTGTGGCTAGTACCTGTAAAGGAATCATGTAGTGATATCTCTCTAATGTTGCCTTTTTTTCTCTCCTTATTCATCTCTGTACTCTAGTATGATTCCTACCCAAGTCTCTTATCAATTCGTGTTTGAACAGGTTTTCTCCCCACATGCAAAACTGCACTGCCTGTTTCAGTTTCAGGGTCTGAAGTTTTCTAAACCCTTTTCACCTGTGAGACTCATATCCCATTCTCCTGTAGCTGCTTACTGTGTCTTCACAGCGTGTGGTGCCTAATGGCAGTTTATTTGTATTCCTCCACCAGTTCTACCTGACCAAACAGGGCATGTACAGCTTGGCTGATACTCAATGTGGTACAGCAGTTTTTCTCACAGTCTTACATTTTTATGTCCTTTGACAGTTCCGGTCTCTCAAGATCAAATTCTTTGTTGTGATGTTGTATGTTAGATGACCTCCTGACTATCTCTTGTCTCCATTCTTGTGGATTCTTCTTTGACTCCTTGAATTAATGGATAGAGTACTTTTTTTATGCCCCTATTTCCTTTTCTGAATTGCTTTCACTTTAATTTCAGACCAAAATCAGTGTTGGACTTCATGTTCCAAGTTGCGTCCTCTTCCATTCATTCAAAATGCTTTGACAGAGTTTCTTTGTTATCCCTGTTGTTCACTGCCAGGTTAATGCAGCTTTGCCTGTGTGTCTTGTATGTAAGTAGTTTGCTCCAGAAACTTTGATCTGAGTTCTTTACATGCTAATTAGATAACTAAATGAATAACTTGGTTCTTCAGAAGTAGTGGGCAGGCACAGGTTCTTTATGAATAAGTAAATTAATAAATAAAGTCACTTTGAGAGCTCTACAGCATTTAGAACATCTGACGATCAGGTCAGTATTGTTAAAGCTGTATAGGAGTTGAACAGCTGATCAACATCTTAGGATAAATATGTTGTGTTCCAACTCTATATGCCCCAGGATGAAAAAAGGTGGAAATTCTGCTTGAGCTTCCATTGTCAAAAACTGCTATGACAGAAATTTGTCTTTCTGAGAACATTCATTAGATTGCAATTTTCTGAATAGAAAGATTGATGTCAAATTTGGATCAGAAAAGGCAATCTGCTTCTGTGTTTTATGAATAAGCACGTTGGGCTGCTATTCTCCTTGGCTGCACCAGAAGACCGTTTCATGTGTTTTTAGAGAGGATGAGGAGGAGGCTCAGTCCATGGCCCAGGTTAAGTATTTTCTGTTTTACTTCATTTCTACAGATTAGAAGCTGCCAAAGATGACTATCGAATACGCTGTGAAGAGCTAGAAAAGGAAATTGCTGAATTGCGACAACAAACAGAAGAGCTTACTACATTGGCAGAGGAGGCTCAGTCTTTGAAGGATGAGATAGATGTACTTAGGTAAACTCTGTTCCATTAACCCTTTTTAATTATTAACTTCTAATCTATGTAATTGGTGTACATAGTCTTCATTAGCATTTCTTTAAATATTTTTAATATTAAATATAAACATCTTCTCAATGTCAGGGTTCCTTGTGATCCTTCAGTTAGGTATACAGACCACCATACAATTCTGCTTAAGTAAATTTGTTATTTTTCTGTGTACCTAACCGCAATTAACTTGAGCAATCCTACACCATCTTATGGTCATACCAAGTCATTACTTCTCTTGAGTGTTCTCTGCTCAGCCTTCGTTGAGATTGTTCTCATCGGGGAGTTAGACCCTTTCTTTTCCTAGGTTTGCATTATTTGGTCTTTGGGTGGCGCTTTTGGTTCATCATATAATGCAAATATAAACAAAATCTATTACAGCTCTCTATTCCGCTAAGCACCCAAAGTTGTCACAATTTGATGATGTTAGGAGTTTATAGGATGGGGCACCCCCTTTACTGTGGAAGATGATCCTTTAGCGGTGGTGTCCTGCTGCCATGAGTTTTTTAGAACACTTATCCACTACCCACCTGTATCACTTTATCTAGCAAATCTAGCTAGGCTTATTTTAGTACTGCCTTTCTCATTCACCAGCAGCTTTCTACCAAAGTGCTCTCATTAGTATCAGGAGTGAGCCCATCAGTCTGAACAATTCCATGAACTGTGTGGGCAGCATGGATTCAAAGAATAATTCCTTGCCCCAGAGAGAGGTTTTGTGCTTCATTGGGGATTAAGGAGATTAGTTTTGTCCCAATGTCCCATAAATTCACTGTTGGTTCAATTGGCGATTCTCCAGATTCACAGGAAATTGAGCATGTAAATATGTTGGTTCTAAAATGAAAGTGTAGATAGTAATAGTAGTGGGTGTGGTTGAGGATGAGAGCTGTGGCTGTCCTGGTACTGCAGTAGGTGTGTTGAAGGAACTCTTGACATTTTGCCTACAGACCCTGGTGTTTAATTTTTTTTAGAAGGAATCGGGCTCTAAAACTGTTACAGTACTTCGTCACCAAGCGTATGCTGCCCGAGAATTGGATCGTCATGATTGTATGCCTATCATTAAAGCAAATTGCAGGGCAGCAAATTTTATTCTTTACCCTTGTAAAGTGCAGACTGAGGATCTATTTAGAATTGATAGAAAGTGGGTGGAAGTGAAGGTGCTTTAACTGTTATTTTAAGATTAGAAGCAGATAAGAAGTCTGAGTGATAGTGTCTAAAAGTACCTCCATTGGCAACTCTTTGAGTTGACAAATAGTTACAGAAGGAAAGCAGACAATTTTAAAAGCAAAGACGTTAGTAATAGGAGGATATGATTGCTGTCTTGTTCTCCCCATGACGTCTCAGAATGTCTTGTGCCTTAAGATAAAATACTGAGGAAGCTTTAGGACATTTCGTTTTGTTAGTTTTCAGAATACAAATTTGATACAAATCTGTCCCTCCAGGCATTCTTCTGATAAAGTAGCCAAGTTAGAAAGCCAGGTAGAGTCATACAAAAAGAAATTGGAAGACCTAGGTGATTTGCGACGGCAAGTGAAACTATTAGAAGAGAAGAATACAATGTACATGCAAAATACTGTGAGCCTGGAAGAAGAACTAAGGAAGGCCAACGCAGCACGCAGTCAATTGGAAACATACAAGAGACAGGTAAGAACAGGCATCATCAATGCAACAGGTCACTGTATTGTTCAACATTTCTCAGCATAACATGTCTAATTCCTCAAAGTGAAAAAGATATTATGAACAAGCAGCTCCTTGTGTTTAGAAGACTTCCATGTTTTGTAGGTACTACCTTTGTCCTCCTTTTCTGCAATTCTTATCACTGTTTCCTTTGCATTAGTTTGCCAATAAATGGTATTTCTTACTTATCAAAATTAAACAGATGTTAAGTTTTTTTCTCAAATTATTTGTAATTTTTATTCAGTAGTGGGGCTTGAATATAGAGCCTTTTCTTTCAGAAAACATATGCACTTTTCACTTACAAATTTCCAGCAGTGGGAAATGCACTGCAGCTGAGGTAGGTTATTCCTATGGTTAAGTAACTTCTTTTTCAAGATTCTGTTTTGTCTGATATGTCTGAATTTGGTTGGTTATGAAGAGAGAAGGATGCATATTATCCCTGTTGTTTATCTGTACGCAGCAGAGTACTCTTTCTGGAATGAAAGACATCTGTTTATCTTCCTACTTATCAAAGTGTCCTGTGATCCTGTTTCTGTAAAGGTGGAAGATGTGCTTAATTTTCTCTGTGCTTCTGTACTACATTGACATAACATCATTCTGGAGTTCTTGTAACAGGGCCAGACAGAGCCCAGTTTGCCTGCTTTGTAATTCTCCCTGCTTATAAACTTGAGTGGTTCCCTATATGTCATCTTAGAGCAGAATAAAAGTGCAGAATCGACCACTAATGACATTGCAAGCCCAGGACCAATGTGTGTCCCTAAGACTTGATAGATTTTTACCTGCGCCTGGCCATCTTGATTATTGTAAATGCAGTCCAAATGATTCCACCAAAAAAAAGACCTTGTACAAGAAAATGCTGAAATAACAGGCAACCAAAGGTAAAAATAAATGTAGAAAGCAGTGACCTTTCACACACAAGTAGTGTCATGTTCACTAGCAACAAATATTTCACTCCTTTGAACAGCTGAGCACATGATATAGTTGAGTAACCTTGGCATCTGCAGCTGGTCATTCCTATTTCACCAGCAAAAAGGATTTTAGAAGGGGCAATCCCGTCATTTTTGCTTTTTTTCACCATTCCTTGTGTTTCATAGGTACGATTTAACGTCTGTGGAGCTCTTGATTTGTACAAAACTGTTCTACTGACTGAGACTGGAATAAACCTCACATGTCTCATGACAGACATGAGTTGTCTTCACCGAACCACAGTGCCTCAAAAATGAACACACAGTCTGTTTGCCTTCAGTGTCTGTAAGGCTGGCCACCTTTTATACCTGTCTGTGAATCATCAGCTGTCACAAAATTAATTTCTGGTAGTCCTGAATTATGCTATAAGAATTAAGCCAGGTATAAGGATTCCATTGTTACGTCACTGCTGAGCACTAGTGTGCCTCTGTAGTAGAATGTGGTCTTGTCCAGTGTGTGAAGGATCCAACCCCAGTCATAAAGATGCCGTCAGAGGAGTTGTTTCTTCAGCTCAGAAGCTCTGTGCTGTGCAAATGAAAGTGCTTGTTTCAAACTCCTATAGTGATCTGCAAGGAAATTGCATCTTCACCCCACCCAGCAGTTTCTGTGAGCTAAGATTAGTGGTGTGGTGTATTGTACTGGCAGATGTAAAAGCAATTCTAAGGATTTATTTAAGAGGTTTGGTTGATTTTTCTGAAAGGAAGCACAAACATTCTGTAAGAAACTTTTTATTGCAGCATGAAGAATTAAAATATGAAGATTCTAGGGTTACTTTTTGTAATTCAGCCCCTTTGTGCATGTGCATTCTGATGTTTTTAACAATATCCTTTTATTTGCTGCAAGATTCCTGCTTTTCTCATTCTACATGTCAGATTATGCTCAGTAAATGTGTTGGCAGTTGATTATTATTTTAATCTTCTGCATGTAGCTGTGTATCTTTCTATACACTCCCACATCCTGATTCAAGACTATTTATTTCCTGCTATGTTTTTCTACGTATCATTACCATAGTATGAGTGATTACAAACATTAATGCATTTGTTTCCATTTGAGGAAACTATTCTGCAAGTAGGAGCACAATCACACATGAAGGCCTGCTTCTTTTTTTCTGTCTACCTGCAGTTATTCTGATAGTCCCAGTGATAGATGTCACATCTGAGAAACTAAATATTTTTAAATCTGACACTTTGATTTTGTTTTTTCAGTTGGATAATCTTAGAAATGACAGACCTGTGCTTTTTGTTTTGCAACCATTAAGAAAAACAACTGCAAAGTCCTTCTCTAAGACTTAAGACCATGCAGGTTTTTAGGCCCAGTAGTTGTTTTGCTATTGTTATACACATTGAAAATAAAGATTATTAGAACCACTAGGCAGTAGGTATGTAGGTATGGCTACTGCATTGCTTCAGAGTGTAAGTTAATCACTTTCTTTGCAATATAAACGCCATGAAAAAACATTCTTCTGAATTGCTTCAGAAGAAGCTGTATGTCTGTAGCTGAGTTTTCATTCAGCTTGTATGTTTGCAGGTCAGACTATTCAGCTGACTTGCTTCTGTGCTCTCGGCATTATAAGCTTTACTAATGTTCTGGAAAAGAGCCTTTGCTAGTAAAGGCTGAAAATTTTGAAAAGGCAAAACTTAGTCGTTTGTTTCCTGTTCACTGATTGTTTCTGCTCAGCTTTTAGATTTCTTCTCATTTAATTTTAAAAGCTCTTTACTGGTTTGTAGTTGGAAGTATACATGTGACTTTATTAGCAATGTTTCCTTCTGAAGTAAAAAAAACTGTTTATAAACCTGTGGCTTTATACACTTTTAATACACTAACAAATTAGTGTATTAAAAATTGTTAGGAAAATCTCAGGTTAAGAAATGCTAACTGGCTAGTAGTTGAATTCTGAGTGAGGCTTGTGAGGTAGAGTTAACAAAAGATATAGATAATTTGCGTTCTTCAGAGTTTTTTCTTTTTCTTAGACCTCTCAGGAAGCAGGAGAATTTGTCTACTTTTCCTAAGCTATTTGATCTCTAGAACTATATAGTTTTTTCCTGTAAACCAAGCTTGGGTCTAAATTCTTGGTTTTAGATGTACTGAGAATACTTCACAGTTTTTGCTTCTTGTGCTAAGACTTAATATTTGAATGCTGTTGATTTTGCTAAAACACTGAACAACTAATGAAACCAGATTTTAGTATGTGGTATAGGTAACTATTTCATTTGTTTACAACATGACTTGTGGTGCATGGAATTGGCTACTTTGTCTCGTGTATTTTGTTTTAATATTAATATTTTCAGACAAATTATTGATTCTTGTTCTCACAGGCAGTTGAACTACAAAACAGGTTATCTGAAGAATCCAAGAAAGCTGATAAATTAGATTATGAATGCAAACGACTGAAAGAAAAAGTAGACAGCCTCCAAAAAGAAAAAGATGTAAGTGCCAAGGTGATACTTTTTTGGTAGTAGTGATAGCAACTTTGTGTTCTTTATAACAGAGATATGGTAATTATAGTTAGCTATTTACAGCAAGCTTTTTAAATTAGGAATTCTTTTCGCTTAAAATTTTCTACTGTTTGTGTACAAGATCCTTTTTTAAATCTAAGAACTGTACAGCATGGAATAAAGTGACTGTACAATAACATATAATTAAGAGGAAAAGCATTTGTATTTGGGATCTGAAGTTGTTTTCTGACAATTTGCCATGAGAAGATAAATAAACTACCAGGGTAATTGTAATGTATTCTGAAAAACTATTTAAAGTAGGGTTTCTGCAGTATCATCCTAGAATTCAACTCATGTTGCATTTTTTCTGAAGCATTCTTTGAGGTACCATTAGCATATTTCTTTGTGAAGTCATGCAGCCAAGATGCTTAGGAGTCATGTAGAGGGACATGTCCTTTGTGTCAGTCGTCCCTTTTATGACAGCTACCTTGTACTGCCAACATGGAATACACAGGATGGATGCCAGTTTATTCCCTTCCCCTGTCTTTTGCTGCTAGTGATTCTACAGTTAAATGCTGTATCTTCTAACCAGACTGATCCTTCAGACTTACCTTGCACACTTTTTTCTCACCAGTTTATTTTGGCTCATTTCTTAGGAACGTATACACACGTGTCTCTGACTAAGGCCAGCACTTTGAATTAGCGATTTCTTGAGCTCATTTTGCGTGTAAGTCCATCTATCCATCAGTCAGAATCTCTATAGGCTTTTCCCTTAACAGTCATATTTCCTGGCCAATTCTTTCCAAAATTTCTAGCCCCTGCACTTGAATAGCATTTCAACTGGAAGTTTTGATCTATTTTCTGTTCGTAGGTCTTCGATTTCTGTATTTTATTATATTTTCAAACTATCGTGGACACTTGTCCTTGATATCACTTCCATCTGCTCTTCAGTTCAGACTGGAATGCACATAGTAACTGTGTTTGTACTATGCTTTGGCTTTATTTCCTGATCTTTTATTTAAAGTTTGTTTTTCCAGTTATGTTTTACAATGGCAAGATTGTGTCTGTGGCTTACCCATTGCTTGGTGGACCATTTCATCTTGCACAAAGGATCTGAATTGCAAGCCATTGTCATTTAGTTTTCTGGTCTACCCTCTGGTAAATAGCATTTTTTGTGGGTGGATGTTGTTTTTCAGTGCATTCTTTTGAATGGATATGCGTCTGTGAGAAGCGAATTACAGCTGAAGTGTTATAACATTTAAAGCAATGATTCACTACCTGTGTTACCTACTCTTGCTTTTCCCTGTTGTCAGATGCCTATCAGTAATGTTACCCAACACAGATCACAAGCTACCTAGTGGGTATCCTGTTGGCTATGTTTTGGAAACAGCTACTGAAATCTATTTTGTCCGTGTCTTTGTGTTCTGGCAAAGTGTAATAGCATGTTTGATATCTTCAGCTAGGGAGCTTGGAATTTTACCTCTATGTTGTGTGGTATAAGCAGTAAGATAATTTTATGAGTTGACTTTGCAGTATACAAGTGAACCCCTAGAGTTTTTCTGTTTGTTAAAATATTCTGGCAATTAATTAATCAGCTTGGTGTTTTCTGACTGGGGGTAGCAGACTGCGGAATGAATCCTTGCTTCAGCGAATGTATTTTAACACTCCTCTGTGTGGCTCTTGAAAAAAATGGTTTTGTCATAAATAGTATACATCTGTGGGGTTTGTGAAATGGCCTTCAGTGCTAAAAGAATGTACACTTTATTCATATTGATCTGACAGTTGCACTAGAGTTCACCTTGCAGGATTCCAAAATACAGCAGAAGCCTCACCATAATATGCTTTGCTAAAGTGATTCCAAGTCCTGGATCCGTTTGGGCTGAAATACAAAATACATCTGAATCGGACTGTTAATAGCATGAAATGCAAGGAGCTGTCAGCTGACATGGCTGCATACCTACACAGAGCCAAAGTCTGTCCTGGACCTTAGCAGTATTGGAGATGTCTGATTTTGGAGCAAACTGCATCTTGGATCTTTACATAGTTGCTGTTTTCTCCTTTCATTTTTTAACCTTAGCTGCCTTTTGGACAGAAACTTGATGCTACCTGTAGATTCTTATATTCTGCCAAAAGGGTACTTGTGCCAAATTAGGAGAGTATTTGCCTATGGCAACTGAAGAGCCCATCTATCTAGATCCCAGGGTGGTCCAGTCCCGCTCTTCAGTTCTCTCTCAAGCAGCTGGTTTTCTTCCATAGCTAAGATGCTGGCAATGACAAGGCCAGTTGACAAATAGGAGGAAGGGGATACTGAAATGCTGCTGACACTTTCACTGTTGAAAGATAAACAAAATTAAGTTAACATAGTTTGTTTGTTGACTGGGTTCTCACCTGCTTTTTATTTTACTCCTGGCTAAACCTTGGTTTCCTGGTGAGGAGTAGGTCTATGGTCTCTTAATTCACTTCTCTTTCCCTTGGAGTCAGCCCTCATGAGGGGAAGAGGATGACTGAGTGGCCCCAGTGGATGCTGTTTACTAGCTGGTACCAGAATTTTGTGTCAGTAATACCTTGAGTTTGTAAGCTTATAGGCTGATATTTTTAACCACATAAGTGTAATATGGAGCAGGAACCCTTCTCAAAAAAACATTGTTCATGTGGGATATATGTTTGTTCTGTTATGAAACAGACTAGGATGACTTCATTTGAAAGTAATTTCTAGAATTACGTTAAATTCTTTTTACAGTGTCGAAAGCTATACCTTTTTTCAACCTGTGAACAGTTAAGGATGAATTTGTAGTACCAAAACTGATGTTCATTCTCTTTCCAATTATTCAGAGATTAAGAACAGAAAGGGATTCTTTGAAAGAAACTATTGAAGAGCTTAGATGTGTACAAGCTCAGGAGGGTCAACTCACCACTACAGGTAAAGGACAAATAAGATAAAATACATCTTTTCTAAAGTGTGCAGGATTTTTCTGGGGAATATAGAATATGCTTTTTTCAGCATGGAATCTAAGTTTCTCTAAGATCAGCAGTGGAAAGCTGCTTCAGCTATTCATAACTTTGTAAGCATTTGAAAATTTCAAACATTATTTCAATCAGAAATTTTAGTCTCCTCCCCATTGTGACACTTTTATGATGTATTTTTGATTTCTGTGTAGTTACATGTTTTTTTGAGAGATACTAGGTTTTCTCACGTGTGTATAATGTGTCACGTGATGTGATTTGTTTATGTGTAATGTGTTTATGTGTAATGTTGCACAGCTTTGTAGTTCTTACGTAAGCAAATGAGAAAAAAATACACTGCAAAATTGCTTCATCAGAATGAAGACAGAAATAATTTCCAAATGAATTTGTGCCTGTCTGTCTCTTGCTGTAGGCTGACTTTGTGTCCTTCTTCATTATCTAGCATAACTCTAAAACTGTTAACTTCTAGAACAATGTTTACTTTTGGTCTTGTAAAGAAAGTAACAAGTCTGCTTGCTAAGTTTTTTACTTTTTCTAACACAGGATTGATGCCTCTGGGAAGTCAAGAGCCTTCAGACAGTTTAGCAGCAGAAATTGTGACTCCTGAAATAAAGTAAGTTAATGTGCTTTGTTTTGCTAGCCTTTACAATGTACCCATAGATGACTTGTTAGTTTTCAGTGTTAGGAAGTTTCTACAATTTAAGTTTGATTTTATTTTTTTTTTCTCTCCTTTTGGATTTCTGCACAACAGGAACTGTTATGCTCAAGATAAAATTCAGTTGACCTTGAGTTTCTATTGTGCTCTAAAAAAAGAGGAAAAAAAACCAAACAACCAAAACGCTTTATCCTCACGTTGTCTCTTTTTTCCCTGCAGAGAGTTCATATTACTGCAGCTTATATGTGTATTAACAGACAAAAACATTTGTAACAACATGTGTTGTTGTACAAGGGAAAAAATGACTAAAATTATGAAAGGAACAGTAGTTTATACATCTTGTTTTCTATCATGGCAAATGTTTACAGTCTAGTAAAAGGAAAAACAGCAGTGGTAGAGCTGAAAATGATTGTATCTTAAGATGTTGTAGGCTATGTTTAGCCCGAGTACAGGGACGCCAAGTGATGGGAGTATACACCTGGTGGCTTGCATGAGAGGTTCCACCACATCTCTGTTGTGCACCTAATGTTGTCTGGATCACTGAGGGGTTGCCCATCCCTTCCATATGTATTTCTAGCAGTGCCATCTCCCCCAGGCATAAAATTCCTTCTTCCTTAGTCTTCCAAGATGTCTTCAGATGATGTGCCTGCAGGATATCCTTGTAAGCAAACCTTTCACACTGGCTAAAAGTTGTGTCCAGAGTGAAAGGGGTCTTGATTCCCTCACAAATGCCTGTTCAATAACTGCACCTCAAGTCAAAGCCTTTAAATACATGGCTTCCGAACCATCGAGTTGCAAGCTTTCAACTATAAGGTGCCAAACTCGGACCATCCAAGTCAGAATAGGCTCGTCGAGTAATGTCTTTCTACAGGTTGTGAAGGTTGTCAAATGAGAGCCACTCAGTAACAATCTCTGGTTCTGGGTCTGCAGTCTGTGAAGGACCTGCTTCCCCATCCACTGGACAAACCGATTTGGTCTTATTTTCTTTTCTGGATAGGGGCAACTTTCATCAGCTTGGATTGTTCTTCAGGTTTAACCGTATCTTGAGCTACCATGATGTCAGACATTTTGCTCTCTCCTTTTTTTTTCCTGGGCGTGCTTCTGGGTGCATTCCCAACCAACCTTGTCCCTAGCTTCATACACAAGATGGACCATAATGAAACCACCTTGCAGACAAATAACCAAGAGTAGGATATAAAGCAGGATATCCTTGACGTCTAGCAAGAGGTTAAGTTTCTCAAAAGCTGTTGTAGCAAACTTGAAAGGCGACTGAATAAAAATTTGACATGAAACGCTCCTTTGTCCCTCCCTGAGGATAGCTATCATTATCATTAAGCCCCCAGAGATAACACCTTAGGCTGGTACAGGAGTACAGCCTTGAAAACACACTCGAGATGACACCGACAGGCACTGAATCCATACCACTATAGATCCAAAATAAGAATTCGATAACAATTACAGCTTTCTGAGTTCTACTAGCTGATGCACTGAGATGAATTAAGCCTACAATACCTTTTGGCATGGTTCTGTACCAACAAAAAGCAAAAATGTAGTACAGTATAGTCTGTATGGACCCCAAACTCACAACACACATCATGATGCCAGAACTGTTATCTTCCTTTGCTCGAGCCCCATGTTGGGCAATAATTAAAATGTCTTTGTTTGGATTGAAAAAAAAAAAAACGAGCATCAGAAATTATCAGAAATTAAGTGATTTTAATCAGAGATTGTACAGGAAAGATAAGAGTTCTTAGCTACAGATGTACATGTGTACAGAACAAAATTGACAACAATTGTAATTGAGATCTTTATATGAATCGAGTTCTGTACCCAAGCCCTGATGGTGCAGGTCTCTTTAAGCTGCAGCTCTGCTCCGGGAGGGAGGGGCAGAGGGGGAGGGAGGGAGAGTGAGATGGAGAGGGAGGGGCGGAGAGAGAGGGAGGGAGAAGGAGGGGAGGGAGAAGGAGGGGGAGGGACAAGGAGGGGGGGAGGGAGACGGGGGCGGGGGAGACAGGGAGGGGGAGGGAGATGGAGAGGTGGGGAGGGAGGGGGATGGGGGGAGACAGGGGGGAGGGAGGGGGATGGGGGGAGACAGGGGGGAGGGAGACGGAGGGGGGAGACGGAGAGAGCGGGAGACGTAGGGAGAGAGAGACGGGGAGAGAGAGAGACAGGGGAGAGAGAGAGAGACAGGGGAGAGAGAGAGAGGACGGGGGGAGAGAGAGAGGGATGGGGGGGAGAGAGAGAGAGAGAGAGACGGGGGGAGAGAGAGAGAGAGACGGGGAGAGAGAGAGAGAGACGGGGGGAGAGAGAGAGAGAGAGACGGGGGGAGAGAGAGAGAGAGACGGGGGGGAGAGAGAGAGAGACGGGGGGGAGAGAGAGAGAGACGGGGGGGAGAGAGAGAGAGAGACGGGGGGAGAGAGAGAGAGAGACGGGGGGAGAGAGAGAGAGAGACGGGGGGAGAGAGAGAGAGAGACGGGGGGAGAGAGAGAGAGAGACGGGGGGAGAGAGAGAGAGAGACGGGGGGAGAGAGAGAGAGAGAGACGGGGGAGAGAGAGAGAGAGAGACGGGGGAGAGAGAGAGAGAGAGACGGGGGAGAGAGAGAGAGAGAGACGGGGGAGAGAGAGAGAGAGAGACGGGGGGAGAGAGAGAGAGAGAGACGGGGGGGAGAGAGAGAGAGAGAGAGACGGGGGAGAGAGAGAGAGAGACGGGGGAGA